>ML437623.1:0-16831 GCA_005239525.1 Nicotiana knightiana
GGACGCCACGGGGCGCGTCCAAGGGGTCATGGGGCATGGTTGGAAAGCCGCCCATGACATTTTACGTTGTAATTGATGCAGCCCGAAGAGTCCCCATTATGTCAAAATAGTTTGGGAGAAATAAGCTCTAAAATTATTATTTTAATTTTCTAGTAGCTACAATTCTTTCGTTGTATTATCAACAACATCAACTAATATAAATAATATGACACAGACAAAGGTTCTAAACTTGGAGAAAAATGTTAAATTTTTATTTGGGTTCCAAATTAAAAAGTCGGGTGCTTGGGTTAATGTAACAGAAAGATGTTATTGGGTTACACAAAATGCATAGCAGAAGACATAAAAGAGTCATGGTTTTGGTAGGTACTTTGAGAAACTCTTGAATAAGCACTATGATTGTTCAAAGATTAACGTGCTAGTTTTGTTACTAATTAAAAGTTAAGGATAATAGGTCCTTAACTTTGAATTCCAAGTTCAAAAGTTAAGGACACTTGGTCCTTAACTTTGAGTTACAAATTAAAAAGTTAAAGACACTTGGTCCTGAACTTCAAGTTTCAAGTTCAAAAGTTAAGGACACTTGGTCCTTAACTTTGAATTCCAAGTTCAAAAGTTAAGGACACATGGTCCTGAACTTAGACTTACAAGTTTAAAAGTTAAGGACACTTGGTCCTGAACTTAGACTAACAAGTTCAAAAGTTAAGGACATGCAGTCCTTAACTTACAGTTACAAGATCAAAGTTAAGGACAATAAGTCCTTAACTTTGACTTACAAGTTCAAAAGTTAAGGACACTTGGTGCTGGAGTTTGAGTTTCAAGTTCAAAAGTTAAGGACACTTGGTCCTGAAGTTTGAGTTCCAAGTTCAAAAGTTAAGGACACTTGGTCCTGAACTTGGACTAACAAGTTCAAAAGTTAAGGACAGGTAGTCCTTAACTTACAGTTACAAGATCAAAAGTTAAGGACAATAGGTCCTTAACTTTGACTTACAAGTTCAAAAGTTAAGGACACTTGGTCCTGAAGTTTGAGTTCCAAGTTCAAAAGTTAAGGACACTTGGTATTGAACTTAGACTTACAAGTTCAAAAGTTAAGGACACTTGGTCCTGAACTTAGACTAACAAATTCAAAAGTTAAGGACATGCAGTCCTTAACTTACAGTTACAAGATTAAAAGTTAAGGACAATAGGTCCTTAACTTTGACTTACAAGTTCAAAAGTTAAGGACGTTTGGTCCTGAAGTTTGAGTTCCAAGTTCAAAAGCTAAGGACATGTATTCCTGAAAACTTGAAGTTAGGACATGTAGTCCGAAGTCCCGAAGTTATGTGCAAAAGTTAAGAACATGTAGTCCTGAAATCCTGAACTTAGAGTTCCAAGTTCAAAAGGTAAGGACATATAGTCCTGAAGTCCTTAAGTTAAGTTCAAAAGTTAAGGACATGAACATAAGGGTATTTTCGTCCAGGCAGTTAAAGTTTATTAAAGCAGTGGCTAAAGACTAAAGACATTTTAAACAGTGGTTTAAAAGTAAATACATGTGTTATTAGTGGCTAACCGTGCACTTCCCCAGAACCCATTTGTGGTTCTTTTGGACAAGTGCGATATAAATGTGTGTAAAAAAAAGAGTGACCATTCTATATATAGTGCTCTTTTAAAGATCGTTATAATGGTATTTTAGTTGTTAAATTATAACGCTCTTTTAAAGAGCGTGTATATGTATACGTTAATATGAACCTCGTTATACCTGTTTGTGGGCTCACCAATAAGTCTCTTGCGTTTAACTGACATAACAATAATTCAAATCGGTATAGCGCCCTTTAAAAGAGCGTTATACCTCAAAAAATTCATCCCCCCCCCCCGAGCTAGGCGTTGCCTTGTTTAAAGGGGTTAGGATTTTACAAAAATCCATTCAAAAAATATTCTAACTCACGTTCAAACTTTTATTTTTTTCATAATGTCTGAAGAGCGAAAAATAAGGGTTTCACTATATTGGGGGGTGAGGTTATGGTGGCGAATAACTCTGTGAGCTGTAGTTTATCTCCACATTTTCATGTTAAATTGTCACTTACAATGGAGTGCGATCAATTGGTATCGTTGTTATGTAATAAAATGAGTGTGAGGAAACGTTCGGTGAACCTTAAAGTAACTAGAAGATATCCATATTCCGTCACTCCGCAAGTGGTTGCTTGTTACGCTGAGTTTAATATAGACGATAGCCGGATGAATACCAAAAATTTCTTGTAATAAAAATATTGTAAATGTACGTCAAGGTTGAAGACGTTCCCAATAATGAGGTTGCGCATAGTAGGGATAACCTCCAATCGGGTAGTTATTCTGGAGCAATTTTTGCCGGACAGGTTCCGGATGAAAGAGTTTGCCTTGATTTAAACTTGTCACCACCGGCGAATGAGCAGCGAGGGAATAATTTATCTCATGCTTTACATAATCCACAAGACGAGTGGTAAACTTCAATTTTCCTTTGTGTTACGATGTATAGTTTTGTTGTATTGAATTTGTATTAATGCTCATATATTTCACGGAGGATATCGACCAGATATGAATTTTACAAGTCATCACCAATAGGAAAATGCCCATCATGGAATGTCATCACATTACGACTTGTAAGTGAAGTGATACAGCTATATGGAAAGTATTTATTAATTTCAGTAGCTTATTATTTTGTTATTTGTGCAATGAAAACGAGCAAGTTGAACCACTTGTCCTCACTCAATTGCCCGAAGACGACATATTAAATCGGGATCTGGCAGATGCACAGAGTGAGGAAGAGAACAGTGATTATGACAACAATGTCGATAATTCCAGAGACGACACACCATTCCCTCGTGAGGATGGTGATGATGAGGATGAGAATGAAGGACATGATTTGACGAGGGAGTATGCTCCACCCTCCCCTCCCCCCCGTTAGACCAAGAGTGTACGAGTCCTTAGTGTCGTTTCATTCAAGGAATATTCCTTACCTTGATAACTTGCCAAGTATACCGGATGTGGATGCTCTCACAAGGGATTTTGATGAAATTCAAACAACAATGTAGGATGATTCTAGACCAATGGTGCTGGCAAAGGACATGTTTTTTCCTGATAAAGCGCGCATAAGCAGGGAGGTAAAAATGCACAACGTAAAAGAGTGTCGTGAGATGATGGTATGAGAGTCAACTCCAGAGATATACAAGGTTGTTTGCCGCAGATGGTTTACGGGTTTCCATTGGATGTTGCGTGCGAGCAAGAAGAAAACAAGTTTGTGGCAAGTGGGTAAATACATTCCCACCCACAGATGTGAAATGGACACATTCATTGGGAATCACTTCAACTTGGATATTGACTTGATTTCTCTTGTCCTTATTCCACACCTTGAAGCGTCCATAAGGTATAAAATGAAAGAGTACATTACATCAGTCCACTAGGAATATGACCATACCATTACCAAAAGAAAGGCATTTCTCAGGCGCAAACGTGCGTTTGAAATTGTTTATGGTAACTGGGATAAGTCATTTGCAGCTTTACCCAGGTACATGGCCGCACTGCAACACTTTAACCCCGGGACGATTGTTGAATGGAAGCTTGAGCGGAGTCCGGGAAAATCAGAATATATATTCAATTACGTGTTCTGGGCATTTAAACCAGCAATTGATGGTTTTCCGCATTGCCGACCGGTAATATCCATAGACGACACTCATGTCTATGGAAAGTATGATATCAAATTATTGATAGCCATTGCAGTAGATGCTAATGGACAATATTTCCTCTAACTTTTGTTGTTTGTGCTAATGAAAGCCAAGAGACGTGGACGTTGTTTTTGAACCATTTGAAAGAGCACGTTGTCAAACAGCGTTCCGATATTTGTCTAATATTTGATCGGTATAGTGGTATCTTAAGTTATGTAGAGAACTTGCCTACATGGCAAGAACATTATGCCTACCACTGTCACTGTATGAGGCATTTTAAGGCGAATTTCCAGAAGGCACATCCCAACAAGGATCTGCATGATTTGATGCGGATGACAGCAACAGATAACCAAGAGCATAAATTTTGGAGGCACATGGAATCTATCAGGCAGGAAGACGCGAGAGCCTACCATTGGTTGATGCGACATGAGCTTCACAAGTGGACTTTGCATACAGATGGTGGAAGAAGATGGGGAATTCTGACTACAAACGTGTCAGAGTCTTTCAACGGATTATTAAAGTCGGCAAGAGGATTGCCTGTCACTGCCATGGGGCGGATGTCGTTCAAGCAGATGGCAGAAAGGTTTGTTGAAAGGGCTGCAGATGCGACGTCATTGATGGAAGGAGTGTTGAATTTATGCCACTGCCAATGAAGAGATTTGAGAAATACAGGCGGCGAGGACATTGGCATTCATTTTTGCAGTATGATCACGACAGAAATATTTTTGAAGTTCGCACCGATGTCCATCAAAATCGGAGAAATAATGTACATACCATAAATGAATCTAGAAGGTTATGCTCTTGTGGGAAATGGTCCATCTACCACATGTCGTGCTCGCATGCCATCAGGTGCTTTCAACATGTTGGTTTAGGGCCAACCAACTACGTTGATAAACAATATAGTGTTGCTTCTTACTTAAACACTTATAGTGGGCAGTTGCAGCCAGTGGGTGTTGAGCATTATTGGCCGCCGGAACCATTTAAAATGGTGTGTAACAAGGTTTAAGATAAATTTTGAATAGATAGAATTGGAAGGAATGAACAGAGGTATTCGAATATGCTGTCACCTGTAGAAGCGGCAAAAATTCACATACGTCATGTTGGGTGCCCATGTTCGCCCGACACATATGCCTGTACATGTAGGCGAGAACAACAGCACCCCCGTTGTACTAGGGTAAAATCATCTAGCAGCTGAAGATGATGAAGAAATCGCAAGCTGACTAGGTTCCCGAAGTGTTCGGGAAACAAAACCCCACCAAACAGAAGGAGCAGCAGCAACCTCATATATCGGTGAATATGTAGATCATCTATCCCGCCGGTGATGTCGGAGTGTAATATCTCCAAATGTTGTCTAATAGATGTCAAACTCATGCGACTGGCCCCTGAGTATGTAGTCTCATCCTGTGGCCTGAAGCCAGTGGACTGCTGCAGCATGTCCAAATACTTGCCACGCGTCATCTCTCTCATGCCCTGAGGTAGTGCAATGGGCAGCCCATATAAAACCTCCACGTCCTGTAGCTTGATGGTGGCCTCGCCAATGGACAGGTGGAAAGTGTGTGTCTCCGGTCGTCACCGCTTTATCAAGGCCGTGATCAAAGACCAGTCGAGCTGCAGCCGCCCGATCTCAAAAATCCTGTAGAAGCCCGTATCCCGCAGGCGCTGGACTACACGGGGATGGAGAACTCTGTCCTTCATAAAATCCAACAAGTCGTCCACTCTCCTGGCGCAGAGAGTCCGGTCCAGTAGCTCTCCCTCCCATACGTAGGCGGACCTATGATCGCCCTGTAACACTAATAGCTCATCGGAAACACGTCCATGTCGTCTACTGTAAATTAAACAATATTAATTGTATGTTTGAGCTGTAAAGTATATATCTATAGGTTTCAGGCTCGATATTTGAGGCCCAGTAGCACCAAGCTATCCTGATTTCTTGTATGTGTCAATTTTATTATTTTCGTAATTTTGTATGTTTGATATGTAAATTAAATAATTATTTTTATCATATTTAATTGGACAGAATAAATACCTATGGGTTCGAGGCTCGATATTTGAGGCCCAGTAGCACCAAGCTATCCTGATTTCTTGTATGTGTCAATTTTATTATTTTCGTAATTTTGTATGTTTGATATGTAAATTAAATAATTATTTTTATCATATTTAATTGGACAGAATATATACCTATGGGTTCGAGGCTCGATATTTGAGGCCCAGTAGCACCAAGCTATCCTGAATTCTTATGTGTGCCAATTTAATATTTTCATAATTTTGTATATTTGTTTTGTAAATTACATAATTAATTTTTGTAAATTGTACAGAGTATGTGTTAGATCTATCAGTATAAGAGATACTTAAACTACAAGGATTCTATGTTAAAAGGCTCTACATTTTACTACGCTAAAAAGGCACTAATCTTTAAGCAAATAAATAATCTGAACTAGATAAAAACAACAAATACATTTTAATCACAAAACATTCACGAAAATACATATAATACAATAAAAGAAATTTATTAACATTTTTATTAACAAAAAATAATGATTTCTCAATTTTTACATATTCTTTTAGAACACTAATATCTTAGTCCGAATAAAAATAACATACTAGTTTAATCAAAAAAATAATGCAAAACAACATGGAAACACATTCAAAACAACTAATATGCATTATTATATGAGTTTCGACATAAACTAAATCGGAACGATTTATTTTTTTCGGAAAGTCGATGAATTGAAAATTTGATCCCGAAACGAGGAAACCACAACAATAGAAGGTTTGGCTAGGATGTGAGACCTACAATCTTATCTTTTGTGTGACGGGTGGGGTCCACTACATTTCAAAACTACACCAAATCAAAATCCGAATATTTACTTGTTCCACTATTTTAAAGGGGAGTGAAAGTCTCGTCACTCTGGCCAATGAGTTGGAGAATTTTACAGTCTGGGGTGTGTTTGATATGACGGAAAATATTTTCTCATTTTTTACTTTTTGGTTGTACAAAATAGTTTGATAAATGCTTTTCTAGATATCACATTTTCCTGAAATTGGAGAAAAAATGATTTCTCTTGAAAAAGTAAGGAAAACATTTTCCAAAAACTCCACTTACCCTCACATCTAATCCCAATCCCCCTCATATACAAAAGAAATTATTTTTTTGTATTTTCAATTTTTTATTTTTTCATTTTTCTGAATCACCCACTCCAACTCCACCCCACCACCCCACCCCTACCCCCACAACTCCTCCCCCAATTTTTATTTTTTTTACTTTTTTTTTGTATTTTCGATTTTCTGCACCACGCACCCCAACCCCAACCCCATAATTTTTTTTTTTGTATTTTCATTTTTTTGTTTTCTGTACCACCCACCCCACCCCCACCTCCAGGTGAATTTTTTTTTTACTTTTTTTATTTTATTTTTAATTTTCTATTTTCTGTTTTTTTTCTGCACCACCCACTCCCGGCAAAAAAAATATATATTTTTTTAAATATTTTCAGATTCTAGTTTGTTTAATTTTCAATTTACATGTTCGAAATTTTACGAGTCTAAAGTTATGAGTTCGGTGATTTTTGTGTTTGAAAGTTTTCGAGTTTAGAAATTATAAAGTTTACGGGTTCGAAAGTTCAGCGGTTTAGAAGTTTATGGAATTTGTGCGTTCGGAAGGTTGTTGGTTCGAAAGTTTATGGCTTCATGTTTATTGTATCTAAATTATCATTTATGAATACTCTTGCGAAGTTATTTTCCTTAATTTGCATATCAAACACCGAAAAATGAGTAAAATTACTACTTGTTTTTCAAGAAAATATTTTCTTAAAAAATATTTTTCACGGAAAATATCATTATACTAAACACACCCTTGATGTCCATACAAACTAATAATGTCATATGTTTGTATGGGATAATCCCCGGCTCAATAACAATTGAGTTGAAAACTTGGAGCTATTTATACTTCAGTCCCCTATACAATTTTGAATTTAATAAAATGACCTTTACGCCTCTTATGTGTAAAAGATATATACTTTACGTATAAAAGTAAATCTCTCATGTATAAAAAGAAAGATAGGGTTATAAAACTAACAAGTTTGTGAAGAGCCAAAAAACTTATATTTTTTTTCTATATGTACAAAAACAAATAGGATGATATTTATCCGGTTGCTAGCTCTTTTTATTTATATAAGTATATATATATATATATATATATATATATATATATATATATATATTTGGTCAAAAGCTATGACTTATATATAATTTATATATAACTTTTTGTTGAACAGATTCAGTCAACAACTACAACTTACTTACAACTTAAATACAACTTGTATTTAATTTTTTATTTCATAAAATTTGGTCAAGCACATATTACATATAATCTATGTTAGTTGTATATATTTTGTATGTCGTTTGTACGCCCGACATACAGTTTGCATATAATTTATTTGTGTCTTCGTCTTCAAGTTTCAAAATAAAATTTTAACCAAAACCAACTCAAAACTTCACCAAAAATCCCTCAAATTTGAGATGTAAAATCGAAAAATATTTCTAATTATTTTCAATAATATTCAATCGAAACAAATACTAATAATTTTGCAAAATTAAATTTTTGAATTCAAAGTTTTGAAACTTTTTAGTTGAGTGTCAATGGAATTTAAGCTTATGTCTTTACGGTCTAATTTTATTTTTCATTATAAATTTCAGTTTAATTTCAATCATACATCCTTTAATTTTCTACGGGCCTAAAGATTTTTATGTTTATTTTAGTAAAAATTGTGCGGGGCACCCTATTTGGTCGCCTCCATTTAACTTGTGCCCGCTTTTTTAAAATTTTTTAACTTGTACCCACTTTTTAAATAACTTCAGCTCCTTTTCCCTCGCTGAGCTGAAGTTCACCAGTTAAGCTGAAGTTCGCCAGTTATAAAGACAAAACTTCAGCATACGGGGCTGAAGTTCCCCAGTTTAAAAGACAAAACTTCAGCTCTAGACCTGAAGTTTCCCAGTTACAAACTTTAGCTTTAGAGCTGAAGTTCCCAAGTTATAAAGACAATTACAAAGACAAAACTGCAGCTCTAGAGAAGTTTTATCTTTGTAAACTGGGGAACTTCAGCCCAGTATGCTGAAGTTTTTGTCTTTATAACTGGGGAACTTCAGCCCGTATGCTGAAGTTCCCCAGTTACAAAGACAAAACTTCAACTCTAGAGCTGAAGTTCCCCAGTGTAACTGGGGGAACTTCAGCCCCGTATGCTGAAGTTTTTGTTTTCATAACTGGAGAACTTCAGCCCCGTATGCTGAAGTTCCCCAGTTACAAAGACAAAACTTCAGCTCTAGAGCTGAAGTTCCCCAGTGTAACTGGGGGAACTTCAGCCCCGTATGCTGAAGTTTTTGTTTTTATAACTGGAGAACTTCAGCCCCGTATGCTGAAGTTCCCCAGTTACAAAGACAAAACTTCAGCTCTAGAGCTGAAGTTCCCCAGTGTAACTGGGGGAACTTCAGCCCCGTATGCTGAAGTTTTTGTTTTTATAACTGAAGAACTTCAGCCCCGTATGCTGAAGTTCCCCAGTTACAATGACAAAACTTCAGCTCTAGAGCTGAAGTTCCCTAGTGTATTCAGCCCCGTATGCTGAAGTTTTTGTTTTTATAACTGGAGAACTTCAGCCCCGTCTGCTGAAGTTCCCCAGTTACAAGACAACAACTTCAGCTTTAGATCTGAAGTTCGCAAGCTACTTCAGGCCCGTCTTCTAGAATGCTGAAGTTTTGGGTGATTGCCTTTGCTACTTCAGCCCCGCATGCTGAAGTTATGCGCAAAAGCGGGTATGAATGCAATTTTTTGATAAAATGAATATAAGTTAAAACATGGCATAAAAAATAGGTACGGATGCAAAATCGCCTTTATTTTATCTACGATTCAAACATGAAATTCTATTGGGCTGAAAAAGCCCTTGCGAAAGGAAGACTTTGAGGTTGCTACAATTATTGTTATGCTAAAATCCCAATACATCTACAAGGGAAGTGGGATGACATTTTGGAACTTGCTATTCTAAGGGCTGATATTGGAAACCTTGCTACAATTGAGAATCTAGAATTAGGGAGGAAGAAAGGGAGAGAAAATGGGGAAGATTGTAGTGTAATATTTCATTTTATATGAATGATGAATATTCGTATGAAAATGTAATTAAGTGATAATCTCTTTAAGAAGGATAAATAAGATTATAATGTTGCATACATAGGTAAAATTTTACTTTTAAATGAGAAGTGCTATTTGTATATCATGCCCCTTTACAATTTTGAATTTAAGAAAATGACTTTTTTAGATCTTTTATGTGTAAAAGACAAATATTTTATGTGTGAAAGTAAATCTCTCATGTAGGGTCGTAAAATTAAATTTATAAAGAATAAAAAAACTAATATGAGTGCTATTTGTACATCATGACCCCTCACGATAAGAATTCCAACAAATAAGAAGAATACTCTAATTAGAACTAAATCAATTAACGAAATTAAAAAGATAGAAACTCTAGAAGGAATTAAAAGAGCAGAAAGAACTTCAGACTTTACTAAACGTAAAGGGTGATAATTGATGTATGAAATCAATTAACTCCAAAGAACGACAAGTAAGAATTAAAATATAAAAAAAAAAAAAAAATTACCATCAAGAATCAAGTTTAAAGTAAATTCAAATTTCAATCTAAAACAATAGTAGAGATGAAACCAAATAGCCACTCTAAATGACTGATATTTAGGAATTAGTCAGAGTCTCCTGAATTTTAGATTTTCAGTTCAATTTTTCAAGATAAAAATATCCTAAGTTGTTCTGAAGTTAAGATTTTTAGTTTAAAATTTCAGGACAAAATAAATAATGACTAATTTCTAAATAGCATCCATAAGAATGGCTATTGTACAAATAAGGAACTTCTCTATTCAAAAAATGTACATGAAGATTCGAGGAGCGTACCCTAAATGCTCTTGGAGAAGACGATATGTAACAACTATGGGGCTCCTAAATGGGTGTTCATATTGTATCTAAACTTACAAGGGAGACTACAAACAAGGGATATAATAGCCATATAGAGTCAAATTGAAGATATGACATGTCCATTGTGTGCATGTGAGCCTGAAACAACTGGTCATCTGTTTTTTAAATGTGCAGTGACATCACAAGTGTAGGAGAGGATATTGGAACGACAGGGAATCATAATGAGGGCTCAAGTATGGTCTGAAGAAGTCCAATGGGCAAGATTCATGCAAATGGTCATTCACCAATGGCAAATATGTACAAGCTATGCATATCTGCGAGTGTTTATCATATACGGATGAAAAGAAACTTGTAGGATATTCTAAGGAACGACCAAGCCAAAGGAAAATATTATACCAAATATACCATAAGGATCGCTTCCAACGAGGGTCAGGGATTAAATTACAAGAACTCCAGTCCTGGCCAGTTACTAACCTCTACAGTAACCCTTAAACCACGATGCTCCTCACAACCCTTCAAGGGCCACCTGCCTAAACGGGTTTACAAGCATCACCGGTTAGGCTGGCCTAACCAAGGTTTACTGTCGAAATTAGCAACTGCCTGGTCTATATAGTTCTTAACCTAAAACCTTATTGGGGTGATGCAGTAGGCTTTTTAATAACAAAACATGTTTTGTAAATAACCTTCGAATACTAAGTCTAACACTTGCCTGTTTAGCCTATCATTTAGGCTAACAATAATAAAATAAGATGAAAGATAAGAACAATACCGGAGACCTTCGAGCTTGGGGCCAAAACCTTCTTTCTTATTATAAACCAATTTAAAGTATTCAAGAAGGGTTCTTTACAAGATTAGAGAGAAGCTAGTGAGAAGGGAGAGTGTTGGCTAATGCCTGCCTCCTCCAAAAACCCAAATGATCCTTATATAATGGATCGGTCTACAAACAAACAAAACTAAAAAGAATGGCCGACAAAATAATTACAATAATGGCCGAAAGAAACTTATTACAAACGGACAAACTACTTTATAAAAGTAGATTCCCTTCAATAATGGAGGGGCTCGTTACTTTTATGACATTACAAACGGACAAACTACTTTATAAAAGTAGATTCCCTTTACTAATGGAGGGGTCCGTTACTTTATGATATTTATCTTTATTACCCCGATAATTCATCTTATGGGGCATTCGTGTCTTATTCATGTTTCATGCTTTTCCTTTTCCTTTGTTGTCTTTAACAGAAGATTCTTCTGTTACTTCCTTTAATTTTTCAAGGAAGTCCTCTATTTCATCAATATTTACCTCTGTGTCCGAGGTACTTTGTGCTTCTCCTGCTGCACAGGTTTCTCCATCTGAAGTATTTCCTATGGAGGTCATAGAGATATCATCTCCGATTCTCATTTCAAAATTTCTTGCAAGATCTTTCTTTATTTCCTCTAAATATGAAGCGAGGATTTCTTGCTTGGATATAGCTCCTTTCTTCATTTGAAGTTTTCTGGTAATTTGTTGGAAGGGGCTCATTTCTCTTTCACCAGTATTGAGTTTTTCTTGTTTGGCATAGAGATCAATTTTTTCTTGGATTTGCTGAATTAATTCTTCACCAAATAGTTGTCCTTGCTGGTTCGTCTGGACTAATTTATTCCATAATTTATTATAAACAACTCTTTGAAGGCAAGGAATTCCTTCACTAGTATGACCAGTTTCCACATCCCATTTCATTATCCATGGAATGGAAAATTCAATGAAAAAATACATGGCTGCAATGCCATCATAAAAGATATTATCTTTTTGGAGGGAGGTAATTTCGGGAGATATTTCTACCCATTGAGTATATAAACTCTTGAATAAAGGAGGAAGTATTTCCAATGATGGACCATATAATTTCCACCATTTGAAGAACCAATTTGGAATTTGCTGGTTGTTCATATTAGAACACAGCTTGATAAACCATGAGTGTCTCCTATTAGGATTCTCATAAAGAAAAGTTTTATTAAAACTTTCAACATAGTCCCAATAATTAAATTTAACTGAGACTTTCTGGTCAGGATGATCATATTCTCGATCCTTGAGGGTACTAATACCCCATTCATCTGAAGGTATTACCTTCTTGATAATGATTTTCGAAAAACTATAAGTTTTTCTTGTATTTGCAGGATAAAAGTGCTGAATCTCAGCTGATCCTGTTTTTGAGAGTATAATCTCATAGTGCATCCTGTATTTATAAGCAGGAGTAGCGTATGACGCTGTATCAAAATACCTGGCCATTAATTGCCATGGGTTATCCTTCCATTTTAGGTCGGATTGTTCCAAAAGAATTATTAACTCTTTTGTACCCTTTCGGTTATAAACCTCAAGGTTTTCATTACTGTCCTCTGATATAACTGAGGAGTAGGTTGGCACATTAGATGATGAACCTTCATTTTTCTTGGATTGTATATAATCCATAAATTCCTTGTATAACGGATGATCGGTATTACCTCCTGCTATGTTAGCAGCAATTAACTTTTGGTTTCCCATTTGAGCGAGAATATTATTCTCTCTACTATTAGTAGATGCTCTTCTTCTTCCTCATTGACGAGGAGGTCTGTATGTATGCCTCATTATCTGAAAAGGTGAGAAGAGAACTTATTAGTTCAAATATTCTCTTGTAAGAAAATCAGGAATGGTATTATCAGACCCTTTTTTGTATAATATTTCGAAATCAAAAGGGGCTAATAAAGCTTGCCACCTTGCAAACATTTGTTTGGAAACATCATGTTTAAAATCTTTATTAAAGATAAACTTTGCAGCTTGACAATCAGTTTTTATCAAAAACTTCTGATTGTATAAATCAGTTTGGAATTTCATAACACATTTAACTATAGCAAGAATTTCTTTAGCTACAGTTGCATAATTTCTCTGGGATTCATTCCATTTTCCAGAATAAAATTGAACAGGATATTCTTGTTTATCTAATGGAGAATATTGTTTTAATATTTCCCCATAACCAATATCAGAGGCATCGGTTTCCACAACCTTTGTCCAAGTGGGATTAGCTAAAGTTAAGCATGGAAGGTTATGAACCTTCTGCTTAATCCTTTTGACTGATGCAGTATGACTGTCAGTCCAAGCTTTGGGATTCTTCTTTAATCTATCATAAAGAAGAGTTGTATCCTTGGCAAGATCCTTTATAAAAGGAGAAATATAATTCAAGCTTCCTAAAAATCTTTGAAGTTGGGTCTTATCAGTAATAATATCAGGAAATTTAGAAGTGAATTCAATGTTTCTATTGATGGGAATGATTCTTCCCTTTTCTATATTATAACCTAGAAATCTGACATTGTTTTGGAAAATCAATATTTTTGGTTTGGATATTACTAACATGTTTTGGAAAATAATTTTCTTAAATAAATCCAAATGTTTAAAATGAGATTCTATATTTTTTGAAAATACTAGAATATCATCAATATAAACAATTATGAAATCCGTATAGGGAAGGAAAATATCATTCATAATTTTTTGAAATTCTGAAGGAGCATTTTTTAAACCAAAAGGCATAACATTCCATTCATATTGGCCCATTGGAACATTGAAAGCAGTTTTATATCTATCTAATTCAGATATCTGAATCTGCCAATAACCCTATTTTAAATCAAATTTTAAAAATATGATGGCATCATGTAATCTATCTAATAAATCCTTCTTATTAGAGATTGGATACCTGAACCATTTTAACACCTTATTAAGGGTTTGTAGTTGATAACTAGTCTGGGAACTCCCCGCTCCTGTTCGGCATGTTTATTGACATAAAAAGCAGTGCAGGACCATTTAGACTTTGAGGGTCTTATTAAACCCCTTTGTTGTAAGGAATCAATTTCCTTTTTGCATAACTCTAAATAAGTAGAGTTCATCTGACAAGGTCGAGCCTTGGTAGGGATTTTATCCTCAGAAAAGTCTTCCTCATAAGGAAGATTTATGATATGCTTTTTCCTGCTCCAAAATTGATTCGGATGGTCACCACAAATAGAAGCAGAAAATTTATTTTTGAGAAAATTTATTTTTTCTACTAATTTAGGATCTTTTAAATCCTGGTCAACAGTAATAGAACTAATTTCATTTTTCAAAAATGCAATTTGGTTTATTTTTGAAGTAATTTTATCAGAAATAATCCCATTCAAAAATCTCTGAACAGGTTCAGTTATAAACTCAAAAGTGATATTTTTGCTATTATAAGTGCCAGTAAAACCTTTTGTATCCCAGTACAAAAAGGGCATTAATTTAATAAAAAATGGGACACCGAGTATTACATCCCTGTCGATATCTTTTACCAAAACGAAACTTTCCGGAATACATATATCCTGTTGGCAAATATAAGCCTTGGGTAATTTATATGAAATACCCATTGAACCACCACTAGCATTTTTCAGACGATGAGTGGTTTTATGAAAATATCTGGAAGGTATTATTCCTTCTTTTACACAATTTAAATCTGCTCCACTATCAAATAAAGCAATAAACTCTTTTATGAAATTGTAATCGATTAAAAGAGTTATTTTTATTAAAAAAATTTGGGTGATAAAATATTGGGGTTTTCCCAGAAATTCTTCTTCAGAAAAATCTATGGTTGCTAATAAAATATGGGCAGTATTATTTTCTGAAGAACATGCAATAGTATCATTATTCTTGATACTGATGTCTTTCTTAGAATTTTCTATTTTGAAAATTCTTTCATCTAAGGCTACATTTGAAGCCTTTAATTCCCAGATTTCTTTCTTGAGATAATTTATCTCAGTGCTTAAATCTTGGACAGTAGCCAGCCTATCAGGCTGGGATTTCTCTTTGACCAGATTTCTGATTTCTGACATGGTGTAAGGTCCGTTCTGGGAAGGAATACCTTCCACCTTTGTTCCTACTTCATAATTTATAGGGAGTTTGTCAATTAACTGGGACCTTAATTCCGGGTCTTTAATAACCCTTAATAGCTCAATAAGGCTATCATTGGTCAAGACATTGATTTTTAAGTCTGCAAAGTGCGAGTAGATATTAAAAAGATTGTCATCAGTATTACAACACTGATTTGAGCATTGTCCTTCTTCATAGAACTCTTGCTCATCTTCAAAGGATGAAATATAATATTCCTCTTGAAGGACTCGTAAATCCTCAATAGTAGATGATTCATTGTCAGAATTCTCCAGAGAAGAATTTAGGAGAATTTTACAAAGAGAATCTTTGATATTATCTTCTAAATCAAGTTCTTTGATTTTGTCCTTGATTTTGCAATCTTTTGCATAATGGCCTATCCTTCCGCATTTGTAACAAGCCTGGGGTTTTTTTGATTTAACAAAACCCTTTCTGGCTTTATGAAAAGCCTTTCTTCTTTGGGTCTTTTTATGCCATTTTTCCGGCGAACCCTTTCTTCTTTTGAAATCTTTTTCTTATGGGATTTCTTTTTATTGGACGGAATGTCAATGGCAAATTGTTCACATAATTCGCCTAATTGTTGTCTCTCAGTGAGACAATATTTCTTTATTTGTTGGTTCAGCTTGAGTTCATTACATAGGGCTAAACCTTCCTGAGTGCATACACTAAAAAGCTTACCGTATGAGTAAGCCTCATAATTTATACTCATCCCTGTGCCTCTAAGGACCTTTCGAATCCTTTCAGCAAATAAGGGAGGGAGTCCATCTATGAATTTGGACTTCCAATGAGTGCTATTACTCTCTGGTAATTCCATCACTCTGGATAAGAAAACATCTTTATACCATCTGAAAGATGTAAGGGTTTTACACCTCAGATTTTGGAGCATTGTCCTAATGGTCTCACTATTATCAGACCATCTTCTAGAAAAGTGTTCTATGATATTAATGACTAAAGAATAGACTGAATTCTGGATAGTCTTATCTTCTTCAATTTTGGTGGCATTCATTATTTGATGCCTTTGGTCATGGGTAAGATAATTATCCCACCAGCCTTTAAGCTGATCAGTAAAACCTGCAATAATCATTTCTGTAATTGCCCTATCTGAATTATTATAAACCTTACAGATAGTGCTGTACATAAGCATTCTATGTCTGTAGTATAGATTTGTCTTTCAGCAAGACCATCTATATTCCACTCATAGATATCTGACCCACTATATCCTTGATGGTAGTGGTCATTGTCCTGTTCTTCTATTAGGACATCTTGAGGGGTTGGTCTAGGATAATAAAACATCTTTTG
>ML437623.1:24354-43834 GCA_005239525.1 Nicotiana knightiana
GGATGAGTGAGGGTTGAGTTTGCTATGGGTTGAAGGAAGTTGTTATTATTCCTGAGGCAATTGAAGATGATTAAAAGAAGATAAATTGATTAGCCATGGTTGAAATGGCACATTTGCGGCAGTGATCGGTTCCTTTGATGTGATTTAGTTATGCATGTCGTTTGTGCCGGTGTGTGCAGGGCTTGTCGGCCGTCGTAACGGATCTCATGTGGGAGCATTTGAGTGCTATGGCCTGTCAGGTGTAGGCGGACCCCGAAAGGGTTATGGTGGTACAGACTACTACTTAAGGATTTGCATGATTGGGCAATAATGGGAATTCACTTGTGTGTTGAGATGGTACTCTTGAATTGAGTCAAGTAAAAAGTTTCTATATGATGAAGTGTTCACCCTATTGGTGGTTCGGAAGTTATGATGGAATTCTTGCGCTACCTCATGTTGGTATGTTAGGTGCGGGAAGCAGTATGTAACTGGGAGTAAGAATCGAAAATTAAGGTCCGATGTTTATAAGGATGTCATGAGCTCGGAAGAGTGATTTGAAATTTCAGAGTAAGCTGGTGTTATCTTTAGTTTTATCTTAGATTGAGATTCGGTGAAAGAGGCGTTGTACCCTATTCATGGGTTCTTGATGTGTTTTGCGGCCTTAGTGTGGTCGGTGTTATGGATGGGCAGACTTGTTGCCTTGTGTGGAAGGTCGTAGAAGCATGACCGCGAAAAGATTGTATAAAGTGTGACATGTAGTCACTTGATGGATTTCAGATTTGGACTGAGTATAAAGAAGTGCAATATTGCTTAATTGAGAATTTACGCCTGGAGGGCGTTCGGTTCAGTTGATTATGGATTATGGGGTGTTAGTCCCGGTGATGATGGTTGTTCTCGTGTATTATGAGAGGAGGTGGGTTAATATGGACCCAGGCAAAAGCTATTAGCTTAGTTGGTGCGAGCAAGGTGGCTCGATGTTTGTGGATGAATTTAAATATGATTATGGGCTTCGTATGAGCCAGACATGTTTATTTCGATAGAGCGCTTTTCATGGAAAGGTATTAGAACAACGGGTGTTGTTCCATCTTCGTCAGATTCATGTGTTATTGTGATTGTGCCGTGCGAGTTTTGAAATAACTTGATAATTTTCTATGTGTTGAGGTCCCGCGTAGTGGGGATGTTATGTGAGCAGGATAGCTCTTGAGATCTAGAGGGTATATATATATCGCACCTCAGTTGTGCTTGAGTTATGTAGCCTACGACTTTATCAGTCTTCCCAGGATGGTATTGTGCACTTAGCATGCTTATGATTGATATTCAGTAAATTGTAATAGTGAGAAAATCAGCTCCGTATATATATCTTCTTATGTAAATTTTATGTGTGGATCGGGTGGCACGTCTCCACGAGTATGTTATTCGGATCGGGTTGCATGCCGCAACAGTGTGATGATGAGAAAGGTTATATGTATTTATTTTCTTGTGTTTTATTTCCTATTTTCTGGTAAGAATATATTAGTTGCGTGAGCTGAATAGTTCCGTCCTGAGTCGTTTCTTATTATCATGTTCGATTTATGCCCATTGGCGCGATGTGGTATCCGGTGAGGCTGTTGGTCATGTTGGGGTGGTTTGTTGTCTGAGCAGAAACTGGGTGAGATGAGATTTTCGGATCAGGGATCAGTGCGATGAGGCTATGTGAAGTGTATATTAAAGAGCAAATACCATTATTCAGGTTCATACTGAAGTGATGATTCTAGTCAAGATGAGGTATTCAAGGATTTGTTAACTCTGCAGCTGAGTATGAATTTCTGCGCATTTCCTCCGTTGTGGTGGTATCACCAGCATTATAACAGGATTTATGTATATATATATATATATATCATGAGGTGCATTGGGAGCATCAGATTCGTGGAATTTTGGCTATTAAGGTTCAGGGAGTGTCATCGTGGTCAGATGATGAGTTATACGGTGCATGGTGCTGATTCAACAAAGGTATACAGTCATGTTCTGGTATATCGTGTG
This sequence comes from Nicotiana knightiana, assembly GCA_005239525.1. Classification (NCBI taxonomy): domain Eukaryota; kingdom Viridiplantae; phylum Streptophyta; class Magnoliopsida; order Solanales; family Solanaceae; genus Nicotiana; species Nicotiana knightiana. Next base: position 26,353 of record ML437623.1, read on the forward strand.
GTAGTTGATACAGTGTTTATATGTTGGAACTAGGCCTGGCGGAGAAATTTCAGTTGTGTGAATGAATTCTGAGACTTATTGTATGGATAAGAGAAGAAATCTTCAGGTGTGATCAAGCTAATGTGCTCAATTGGGTTGTGGTAGCACGAGAAGGTGCTCGAGGTGTTAAACAGTGATTTCAGGTAACTCCAGAGCAGTTCTTGGCATGTTCGAGGATGAACGTCGGTTTAAGTGGGGGAGAATGTAACGACCCGATCGATCGTTTTGAGCTCTAGCGTGTCGTTCAGCGGTTTGAAGTCGTGAGCAGCTTCGTTTGAGGTATTATGACCCGTGGGCGTGGTCAGAATTGAATTCCAGGAAGTTTAGAATTGATTTAGAAAGAAAATTCTCATTTCAGAAGCCTTAAGTTGGAGAAATCAACTAAGATTGGAATTTTGAGTTAACGACCTCCAAATCAAGATTTGAAGGTTCCAGCAGGTTCGTATGATAATTTCGGACTTGGGTGTATGTCCGACTCGGGGTTTGGATAACCCGGGAGAGCTTCGGCGTATATTGTGGAAGTTAGCATTTTAGAAGGATTTCATGAATTTGGGCTTGAAGTGCATATCAGTGAGGGTGGTGTCCGTTTGGGATTCCGAGTCTGGGAATAGCTCCGTATGGTGATTCTGGAATTAGGAGCGCGATCAGAAGTGAATTTGGATGTCCGTAGGTCATTTTGGGGTCATTTGGCTAAAGATAGAAATTTGGAGGTTTTTGAGAAATTCGACCGGAAGTGGAAGTTTTGATATCGAGGTCGGAATGCGATTCTGGAAGTTAGAGCAGGTTTTTAATGTTGAATATGACTTGTGTACAAAATTTGAGGTCAATCAGGTGTGATTTTATAGGATTTGGCATCGGATATAGAAGTTTGAAATTCTAAGTTCTTAAAGAATTGGATTTAAGTGCGATTCGTGATTTCAGCGTTGTTTGATGTGATTTGAGGACTCGAGCAAGTTCGTGCCATGTTTTGGGACAGGTTGGTGTGATTGGACGGGGTCTCGGTGGCCCCAAGTGGATTCCGGGTGATTGACGGATCAATATTTGAAGTTGGAGAAGGCTGAAGGTTGCTGTCATCTAGTGTAATCGCACCTGCGAGGCTTTGACCGCAGGTGCGGAGCCACAGGAGCGGCTAAGAGCGCCGCAAGTGCGAGATTGAGGTTGGAGCTGAGGAGGCCGCAGGTGCGGAAGATTGGTCGCACCTGCGGAATCACAGGTGCGAAGAGGGGATCACATGAGCGGGAATTTGCTGGGTCAAGTCAGAGCCGCACCTGCGATGGAATTTCCGCAGGTGCGAAAGAGCCTGGGCAGAATGTTTTAAAGTCGGGTTTGTACCATTTCTCTCACATTTTTCATTTGGTTGGGGCGATTTGGAGGATTTCAAAGGGAGATTTTCAGCAAGCATCAATAGGTAAGTGATTCTTTCTCATTTCCAAGTTAAATACAAGATCATTACATAAATTCGATATGGAAAATTGAGGAAAAATTGGGGTTTTGAAGAAAAACCTAGAAAATGTAAATTTAGAATTTAGCCACGAATTTGAGTATGGAATTTAGAGTAAATTGCAGATTGAACTATTAGGGCTATGGGTAGAATGTATCTTCGAGAATTTCGGATTTTCGGGCACGTGGGCCCGAGGGAATTTTGGTCTTTTTCTCCGAGCGGGGTTGGGAAAGTATATAATCTGAATTTGTTGTGAGTATTAGGATGAATTTTCATTGCTTTGCCATTATGTGGTAGATTCGGAGCGTTGTGCGTCCGTTGGAGTCATCGGAGGGGCTTGGAAGCCGATGTGGGAATTTCAGAGCGAGGTAAGTCTCCTTTCTAACTATTTGAGGGGGAATCGGCCCCCTAGGTGAATTAATTCAATACATGCTATTATCTTCGGGGGCTACGTACGCACGAGGTGACGGGAGTCCGTGCGTAGCTACTATTATGCCATATCCGGGTAGTCTAGGACCCACTAGCATGCCTTACGTGTTGTACCTGTAACACTGTCTGTAATATTAAACTGCTAATATAATCGGAGACGTAATTGAATATCTAAAAGAAAGCTATAGTTCATATCGTTAATCTTCTAGAAAGAGAATTGGTTCCGCTGTGGATATATGTGTACCTGGACTGGGTTGTATCATGGAGTATCATTAAACTTTTGACAAATGAGTTTCAAAAATAAGGATTTAAAAACTATATTTCATGTTCTTTTAAAAAGGATTTTTAACATTTTCCTGAGGAAAACTGTTTCTTGATAAAAATAAGGATGTATTATGTGAATATGTGTACATATGAGCACCTAAGTCGCATGTATGTTTCGCGAGCAAGCTAGCCTTATTATCTTTATGTTGACCGCGTCGCATGATCGATTCGCGAGCGGGGAAAACATATGCATCTATGTTTCGAGACGTTCGACCCTCGGCAGTGCACAACTTATTATTGTTGGTCCGCGCCGTTCGACCCTCGGCATTGCTTGCGCATGATATTTACTGCGTAGTTGCTATGATTTTGCCTGATTACTGGCCTGAAATATTAGGTTGTCAATTGAATGACAGAGATTTAAAGTTATTAAAGATTTTTGGAAGAAGTTGTTCCTTCCCGTCGATAAATTATCATTTGATTAAATCACCATGTTGTTTAATTGTTATTAATATGACGAAGATATAAAGTATTAAACATGAACGGAGTCGAAAATGTTTATTCCTGATTTTAATGAATTGCCTATGATAATCATGCTTAGTGTCACTCTTAAATATTTTAAATTGACCTTTAGTAAGTGTCTAATTTGACCTCTCGTCACTACCTCTCTGAGGTTAGGCGGACGACTTACTGAGTACACGTTATTTTTGTACTCATGCTACACTTGCTGTGCATTTTTATTGCACAGGTACCTTCATAGCAATGTGGAGGATTCGGAGACTTAGGCGAGCTGCATCATCCGGAGGCGATCCGCAGCTGACAGAGTCTCCTTCGTACTGTATCTATTTCATTTAAATTTCCTTGTCCAGTTGTATTTCAGACAGGCTAGTAATGATTGTTGAATTCCTAGAAATTGCTCATGTACTTGTGATACCGGGTTCTGGGATATGTATTGGGATATAATTGCTTAAGTGTAATCTTTAAACCATTATTTTTAATTAACAGACTTTTATTTGGTTCATATGAAATTAAGTGAAAGCAAATGTTTACATAAGTGTTAAAACCGAAAAATTATTTCAATAATGAGTTGGCTTGCCTGACATGAATGTCCGGCGCCATCACGACCTTAGAGATTTTGGGTCGTGACAGCTATCTACAATAATTTTTTTTTGGGGGAGGGGGGAGGGGTGAATGAACGTCAAATCCCTTGGAAGGCCCCACATGTGTTGTATTTTTACGTTTGGGTATTGCATTGTCTTGTAGCATGTATTTTCCCAAACTTTTGTTTAGTCAATGAATAAATTAAAATTGTATAAGAACGACAACCTCTTTTTTAAAAGGCAGAATTGGAATGTGTCGGGGATCGTCTCGAGGCGGAGCACTCGTAAAACGTCCCTAGGCTTATGTGTGGAGCTTAGTTCTGTAAGACTTACGGGGCTTACGCCCCGGACACTCCCAACACCCATCATACTGGGCTCCCCTAATAGTACGTCAAATCCCTTAGAAGACCCCACATGTTTTGTATTTTTACGTTTGGGTATTGCATTGTTCTGTAGCATGTATTTCCCCAAACTTTTGCTTAGTCAATGAATAAATTAAAATTGTATTACAACAACCTCTTTTTTTAAAGGCAGAATTGGGACTCGCCGGGGATCGTCCGGGGGCGGAGCACTCGTAAAACGTCCCTGGGCTTATGTGTGGAGCTTAGTTCCGTGAGACTTACGCCTCGGCCGTCGGGGCTTACGCCCCATACACGCCCAACGCCCAGCATACTGGGCTCGCCTAATAGAACTTTATGCAATTGTGTGTAACTAACTTTGTAAATCCTCAAATTTTCTTAAAAAATCGTTGACTATTCAAAATTAGTTGTTTTCTTAATCATAAATCATTAATTTGTGAGTATCTTATGTCATAATTAAAATAAAAATTATTGCACGTTATCCACTAAGACTAATATGATAGAAAATTTTAAATAAATCTGTCATTTGAGAAGTATTTATCTATTAACTTTTGTTATGCCTTTATTATATAAAAATCCTTAATTTTTTAATAATTTTTTTCCTAAATATTTTTTTTTCACGTTTATGAGATACAATACTTATTAATTTAATAGCTCAGTATTAGCTAGTGCAACTATTTACAAATAATTAGTTGTCATGGTATATAGTATGGTGAATTATGTGTCACTTTATTAACTTGTTGAAACTTAAAAATAAATGATGCTAGAGAATCGTATTTAAATTGTAAATTATATTTTTATATAATTTCTTTTTCAAATAGAAAGAATATTAAATAAAAGGAGTATTTAAAAAAAAAATTAAATTATAATATCGAAATTCGTTCAAGATTTATTATTCATTAAGAAATAGATATAAGATTTCGTAATGAATATATTACTTTTGATGTTTGAGTTGTAACGACGTTGCAACTAATTTGCATATTATGATATATGTCATACTTTTCGTATTATTCGTAGTTGAATTATAATTTATAAGTATTTTAAATAGATTAGTTGTTATAATTTTGTGATTTTAATGTAATTTTTATAACTATTTTTTATTATATACTATCTTAAAATTCTTGAAATTAATAAAATTTAAAAATATGTGGAACTTATGCCCTATGTCTCAGGGCTAACGCCTCATCCCGTCAGAGATAAAATACCTCGCCTCTCGCCCCGCCTTTTAAAACATTGACGACAACCATATATCGTCAGCACCACCACAATTTCAATTGGTTCATTGTATTGTCACTTCCCCTCCCTTTATTTCCCCCCCTTTAATCCCCAGTGTTTCCAGCTGGAATCTGGACAGTGAGTTAGAAACACCCTCCTCTAAAGTTCTTTTATTCTCACCCACAATTTATATTCAATTCCTAATGCGGTTTTGCTATAGTTTATGGGCAGCATACAAAGGTGGAATCAGGATTTCAAGCTTATGAATTGAGTATTTTAATCGTTTTAAGTTATTGGATTCTAAATTAATAATTTATACATATTTAATAGTTTTTCTTAATACAAATATATAATTTGAATCAAAGCTATTGAGTTTGACCGAATCCGTTCCCAACATTCTAGCTCCTCCTCTGATTGCATATCATGGATCCAATTTAGTCTTAAGATTAAATAGGCGATCATCACACCCTGGTTGTGGGCGTCGAATCGTGTATTAATGCGTGATATTTTAGGTATAGGGTATTTATTTGACTGGGAGCAGGGTGGGGGAACTGGGGATTTCTAAAATTTGCCATATTAAGATATGCGCATCTTTGTTTTCTCTTACTAAAAAATGGCAAGAATCGCAATAGAATGTTTTTATTTGGTATGTGGACCCTTATTTATATTAGTGGCTATGTCTCAAAGGTGGCCTATATCCCAAGCAAATCATCTCCAACACCCAATTTAGTTCATTAAATTTGAACGCCAATAATGTGTAAGATTCATTTCTCTTATTCGCGGACTCTGCTTCCCAAAGATAAAACAATAAAACTTCTTAAGTAATGCAAGATAGAAATATTATAGGGAATAGGGAAAGCAACAAAAATATTTATTTATTCAATTGGTAATTTCTTAGTGAAATATATATATATATATATATATATAGTGTAATAGTGGCCAGTGGTTTGGCTACTATCTACGAGAACTTCAATAAAGTCCAATATATTTCAATGGACAAGCTTGGCTCGTGAGCCTCAGAGTTGTAGCTTCTTCCACTGCCACCTCAATATTTACTCGCAGAACTTGAGCGAAAAGCTCAAGAAAATCTACAGCTGCTACCACCCCAATGGATTTGTTCAAATTTATTACCAGAATTTCTGCTTCCACCATACTTTTACTCTTCTTGCTTTCTTGCTTCAGTTTCTCCTCATCAGGTCAGCAATCTTGGGTTTAGTTTAGTTCTTGAATTACTCCTTTGGATTTTAAACTACTTGGTAACTCCATTTTCTTTTAATCTGGAATTGCTTCTATTGGCTATTTTTTGAGAGATTAGCATGTTTATTTATGATTTTAAGTATCAAAAAGATTGATTTTTATGGTAATGATTAGTTCTCTTTTCTATGGCTGTACATTAGTTAGTGAGGGATTGTGTGAGTAATGTAATTCTGGCTAGTATTAGGCAACAGAACGTTGGGTGTTGATTTGGTCTATACTTGGGAAATTTAACTCCAAGATTGGATATTTTGTGTCTTTTCTAGCACGATTTGAAGTAATTGAGTAGCGCTAATAGTTTCTCTATATAAATAATAATAATAAAAAATTGCGGGTCAATTTAAACCGCGAGGAGTAATCAATGTGATTCTAAAAGAAACTTACTTTTGCTTCTCTTGAGGTGTGATATAATGAATATTACAGTAAAACTCTGTCGGGTCGAATCCATTTTCGCTTTTATTAAGGTTAGTACCTCGACTATTTCAACAGGGTAATGGAAAAAGTAACAGTTCTAGCAACAGTCTTCATCGTACCATGATCAAGTTTGCTGAATATAATGATCATGAAATATATATGGCGCTTCTTTGCAGCTACTACATTCTCTGAGATACAAGATTGGAGGAAATCATTATAGTCGAGTCCCGTGCCTGAATCAGTGACTCTGTACTTTGATCATTTGTCTGTTGACTATGAACCTAAACATAAGTCTAGAACTGATAAGCAATCTGAAACAATACTGTTATTTTTTCTGCAGTCGGTCATATTGTGATATTGGAGAACTTTAGGTATCACAATTATATAGCAGGTGGCATTTAAAATGGACGTTAAGATTTCTATCCAAAAAAAGATTCTCAAAGTAAAAACTTTTTGTGGAAGATATATTTCATGGAAACATTTTCCACCATATCAAATGCAGATATTTTTTATTTATTTTGTGTACCAATATTAACATTGTATCTAACTTCCCCCCGCCTATATTGCATTGCATGTGTGTAGGAATGTATAGGCATTTTTTGACTATATTTTACTTTTTGTTTCTTCCTTTCTCCAATAGATGCCTTTGATGCACTTGATCCAAATGGAAACATTACAATAAAATGGGATGTGATCACCTGGACACCTGATGGATATGTGGTAAGTAACAGTAACCTTGATCATCTCGTAATAATCTGGACCTCCCTTAGATGGATCACCTTCATCCTATAGGCTAATCCGAACTATATAGCATATTGTTCACCTTCTGCAACTCCCAATTTGACATGCGCATTGCTCTTTCAGTTTTTAGTTTTTTAAGTTTGATATTAGCTAAATAAATTTAACTCATCACCACCTTTTCCAAGTTAAGTCGTTTTTTCCTGAATCCGGATGCAGTTTCTAAGCATTTTTTCTTTCACTCGCTGATACAAGACCAAGTTTCAAGTTCTTGAGCAGCTAGATCTAGATTGGAACTTTATTCATCTTGATAGCTTCAGCCTACATGGCATACTTTCTTAACCTTTAAGCTTATAGTCTCTTTTGACTCCTTCCTCTTTATATCATCTTCTTATAAGCATTTCTCAAACAGGAAGTGTCTGATAATTATCCGTTTGGTTTTTAACAGGCTGTGGTGACGATCTACAACTTTCAACAATACAGGCACATTCAAGCACCAGGCTGGACTTTGGGCTGGATGTGGGCAAAGAAGGAAGTCATATGGACCATGATAGGAGGTCAAACAACAGAGCAGGGAGATTGTTCAAAATATAAAGGAAATATTCCACATTGCTGTAAGAAAGATCCAACAGTTGTTGACCTGCTGCCCGGAACTCCTTACAACCAACAGATTGCAAATTGCTGCAAGGGAGGAGTGATCAACTCATGGGGGCAAGATCCAACCACTGCCGTTAGCTCATTCCAAATTAGTGTTGGTGCAGCTGGAACAACCAATAAAACAGTTAGAGTACCTAAGAACTTCACCTTGAAGGCTCCAGGGCCTGGTTATACTTGTGGACCCGCTAAAATTGTAAAACCCACTAAGTTCGTCTCTGCAGATGGGAGAAGAGTGACGCAGGCTATGAGTGAGTTACTTGGCTCAAGTTTTTTGAATTTTTCATTCTTATGGTTGGCAACTCGTGTGCCTAATGTTTTAGTCTCGACGCCTCACCCAAAAAGTAAAAATACAGAAAACCTCGTCTCAGAAGGCTGTTATTTCCCTTACAAAACATAGCTGTAACTACCTGAACGTCTTCACCTTACAAATCTTTATTGTCAAGCTCATGAAGATACATGCAGTTGCAATCTATTGAAGATTAAGTTCTAACCTTTTATATTGTCCTTGACAGTGACTTGGAATGTCACATGCACTTACTCACAGTTCCTAGCTCAAAAAACTCCTACATGTTGCGTCTCCCTCTCATCCTTCTACAATGATACAATTGTGCCCTGCCCGACGTGCACTTGTGGCTGTCAGAGTAATGGCACTCAGCGTGGAAATTGTGTAGAGTATGACCCACACTTATTTTGACCAATTTCTTGGCCTTGTTTCTATAAAGGTTTTTTTGTTAATTACTTCCTTCTCAAGCTTCATTGCAGTTCAAAAATGCCGCACTTAGCTTCAGTTGTATCAGACCATGGGAAGACCAACTACGTTCCTTTGGTACAGTGCACAAATCATATGTGCCCAATTCGAATTCATTGGCATGTCAAGGTCAACTACAAGGAATATTGGAGAGTGAAGATCACTATAACAAACTTCAATTACCGGATGAATTATACACAATGGAACTTAGTTGTCCAACATCCGAACTTTGATAACCTCACTACGTTATTCAGCTTCAATTACAAGTCACTGACTCCTTATGGAGCAATCAGTAAGTCTCAATCTTATTGTAAATGCTATGAGATTTAGTTGCTGCTGTTTCATTTCTGAATTAGATAGATTAGCATCTTTTCTGTTCGTCTAATAATATTTCCGCTATAGTTTTTTCGACATATGTTAAAAAAAGTTGAAGTCTTTCATGTTTATACTATCTCCTATGTAAGAAAAAGGCTTTCTAAGGGCTGTTTGAAGGCACCTAAAATTGGAAGGTAATTTTGGAAAGAAAGCATCTAGTATTAGAATGTGACAATTTGTGGGATATCCTAAAAAGGGATCTGCTTCTCCATTTTTTTAATTTGATCTACATTTGTCATAACATTTGGTTGTTACTGCACTTAATATTTCGGTACCTAGATATACCTACAAGATCAGCTGAGATATTGAAAATGATACGACTAACCTTCTGGATGTTTTTACAGATGACACTGCTATGCTATGGGGTGTGAAATTCTACAATGATCTGCTGATGCAAGCAGGTCCTTTAGGAAATGTCCAGTCAGAGCTTCTATTCCGAAAGGATGCATCAACTTTCACTTTCGAGAAGGGGTGGGCTTTTCCTCGCAGAATTTATTTCAATGGTGATAACTGCGTGATGCCTCCTCCTGATGCGTATCCATACTTGCCAAATGCTGGTTCTCGGTGGGAGGTCTCTCTGCTTAAATTAGTGGTGACACTGATGTCTTCGATGACAGTTGTCCTTGCTCACATTTAAAAGTATATACCTTGTATAGTGCAAAGTGTCTGTTTCTGTCGGTTATCTTTGGGTTGACACTCTTGTTACTGAGAAGACCGGCGCATTCTCCTTGGTTTGCAAAAATTAGTTTCATCCTAAAAGGGTTGCTTCCATAGTCTATTTTAGCAGTCTAATTGTATTTTGTAGGTTTGTCAAGTTCATAGTGTTTCTAGGTTGTATGAGAATAACAATCAATTCACGAGCACATAACTGTCTATATTAAATTGTTTGATGAGTTTGTTTTCTCCACTATCGCCTTGTAATGACTAGCTGTTTAAAGATACATTGAGACAGCAGTTGCATTTTGTTCCAGCCATTCGTGTTTTCCATCGATTGTGGTACAATGTTGCTGTATACCTCAGCTGAGGTACATTTGCTTTTCCAGTAATTCAATGCAGCATATATGTAAATGCTATACTCTATAAAATGTTGTCATTCTGTGAATGTTGCATGACATGAATGAAGTTTTCACATATGTATGCTTATAATGAACCAAGAAGCTCAATTTTCCTTTGGAATTGAGTGTGATATTCAATACACATACAAAATTTGTTGCAGCACATAGACATAGTCATGACTCATGACCCAGTTTGTTCTATCAAAGAATGTATCTGTGATCCGAATACCCGGAGCATGTGTTATCTTAGCTTCAAAATTTTCAGTGACTGACAAAACTGGAGGAAGGGTCAAAAGAGCACTATCAAAAGCAAAAGCAGGAAAATTAACAATGTTGAAACAGCAACAGAGCTATGATGGGCAAAGCTGGGCAAGTATGGGTAAGTATCTGGTGGTGGGAGCATGCACTCGTCGCCATTAAAGTAAACTTTCCGGGGAAATGCCCATCCTTGTTTGAAGGTGAAAGTGTCCTTGTCCTTTTGGAGAAGCACTTCTGATTGAACATTCCCAGATGGCCCTGCTTCCATCAGTAGGTCATTGAAGAACTTCATGCCATAGAACATTCCTGTGTCATCTGCAAATGAATTTAGCCATATATCATGATCCTGTCTAGAGGTGGTGAATGGGCGAGCTGGGTCAACTTATGCATGTCAGAACTCGTCAAATCAATAAACATGTCACGATCTGTTAGGTTACACTATTTTGACCCGTTTTGTCTCAATAGTTTGATGTGTCATTCGTGTTTAAACCGTTCAAGAGTCAAGTCTATAAAGGGGTCATAACCTAAACTGTTTAAACTTGGTTGAATTGGGCGAGTTATAAAATATTTTGGTTGATTTTGGCACCTCTAATCATGTTGCATACACACATAGAGTATTTCAAAGAGATTAGGAACTTACTGATGGATTGATAGGGAACGAGAGGCTTGTAATCAAAGCTAAAAACTTGTGTTACATTGTTAAGATTTGGATGCTGTACAACAAGAGTCCATTGTGTGTAATTGATCCTGTAATTGAAGTTGGTTACAGAAAGCTTGACTCGCCAATAGTCCTTATAGTTGAGCTTCACATGCCAATGTACTCGAACTGGGCACATATGGTGCGTGCACTGTATTAGTGGCGCGTTGTCTTTTCTTGGAGTGTTTATCCCAACCACACTCAGTAGCTTGGAGTCACTCCTATATATTTGTCATAAGATATTAATAGTATTAAAAATCAAATCTTTGTGCTCCTTCTGTGGATGTGCCATTGATGTCCGAAAGTAGAGACTTACTTGATGCATTTGTGTTTGTTCTCACAACCACAAGCACAAGAAGGACAAGAAGTGATGGTTTCATTGTAGAAACTTGACAGAGAGACGCAGCAACTCGGGTGTTTTCGGGCTAGAAACTGGGAGTATGTGCATGTTACATTCCATGTCACTACACAAGATTAGTAAATAAAGTTCAATGATCATACGTGAAATTAACTTCTGAATTTTATTGACGAACATGACTTACTTAAGGCCTGAGTTTTTCGACGAAGATCAGGTGTGAAAAATTTGGTAGGAGGAACAATCTTTGCAGGGCCACAAGTGTAACCTGGTCCAGGACCAAGCAAAGTGAAGTTCTTAGGAAGTTTAACGGTCTTGTTTGAGGTACCGGCTTGGCCAACGCTGATTTGAAATGCAGAAACAGATGATTGAGGATCTTGGCCCCAAGAAGCCAAGACTCCACCTTTACAGCAATTGGTAAATTGCTGGTTATAAGGAACTCCAGGGAGTAAATCTACAACAGTGGGATTCTTCTTGCAACAATGTGGGATGTTGCCTTTGAATTTAGAGCAGTCACCTTGTTCAGTGGTTTGTGCACCCACCATAGACCAGATCACTTCTTTCTTAGCCCATGTCCATCCTAAGGTCCAACCAGGGGTCATGATATGTCTGTACATTTGGAAATTGTTCATTGTTACCACTGCCTGCAAATGTTCCATGCACATCATACATAAGGTGTCAAAATATAGTCTCATCTAGCTAGGAAGGATTTAACTTAATATTTTAACTTTGTAGTAGGTAAATCGCCTTACTTTCTGTGTTACTAATTTCACAGTTAGCAAACTGATCTCTTTTACATTATATGTATGTATGTAGAAGTTAAATCATTTGGTTTAATTTTGTACAATAAAAGTACAATGTTTTTTTAACATTCAGGTTAAGTCACGTAAAAGATAACTACGTATAAGCGTCCAAATAGATAGTGTATTATAGATTAAATCCAAAATTAAGGGAAACTTACGACATAACCATCAGGTGTCCAAGACATAACATCCCATTTGATGGTGATATTCCCATTGGGATCCAATGGATCAAAGGCAGCTGCAATATAACAAACATTTGTTTGAGAAAACAAAAAAAATCTGAAAAGAACGAAAATGAATAGTACAAAACGAGTCTGTTGACTACACCTGCATGAGGAATGAGAGCAACTAAGAAGAATCCAGCTACTGCAATCAAACCTCTCATTTTAATTTGTTATAGCAAAAAAAAAAAAAAAAAAAAGTCTATATATGATTTTTACATACACAATCTTTTATCTGGTTTTCCACTTCCAAAGATGAGTAGAATTAATAAGATGATATTGCCAGGATCACAATATAATGTTAGTTTTTGTAGAAATAAAGAGGTGTAATAAAAGGAAGAAGTGACAATTTGGAATTATATATGAGTCGATGAGAAATATTATGAGTTATATTTTTGTACCAAGAACCAACAGCTGGTTGTTCATTTCTTCCATTTCTTTCATTTAGCTCTATTTATATTGCTGTTGGCCTTTCTGAAACTTGAAGCAACGATTTAGTAATAGTACTATGTACGCAGCCAGTTTTTGTTCCTTTTTTCTCTTGCCCTTGATATCTGACTATAACATTCCAACGATCATTAATTCTCCCTGTTTAATTTTTTCCAGGTCATGACAAGATTGTATTTTAAAGAACCGACTCGAAGCCATTTGGACTACGGTGAAGACTTACACATATAAAGAGAGATTTCATGTTCAATATATACTAGTAAATTTTTACATTATCAAATCCATTAAAAGATTACTTCAGGTAATTCACTACTAAAAATCGGGAAAAAAACAACCACGAAAAGCGACCAACTTTGGTCGCTAAACAATGCAAAAGCGACCAAAAGGCATCCAAAATGGCTTGGTCACTTTTTCGTTGGTCCCTTTAATTTAGGGACCAAAGTTGGTCGCTATTGCCTAGAAAAAAAAAATTTAGGGAACAGCGACCAAAGTTGGTCGCTATTCTGGAAATCTGGATTAGTTAGCGACCAACTTTGGTTGCTATTGCCCAGAATTTTTTTTTATTTTATAGGATAGCGACCAAAGTTGCTCGCTTTTCTGGGTATTATTTTGGCAGAAACTGCCTATTTTGGCAGCTACACCACCTGTCAGTATACCAAATCCTATTACAATAACAACAACAACAATACGAGCTACAACAATACGAACTACAACAACACAACAACAATACGAACTACAACAACACAACAACAACAACAATAACACAATAATAACACAACAACATTAAAACCAATATTAAAACCAACAAGGTATAAAGTTCAATAGAACTAACACATTAAACTAACAAACCTAAGTTAATACTTATTACAAGCCCATTCGAAAACGGACCAAAGTTATATTGTCTTGTTCAAAGTATATAAAAGTACTCAAGGATTGTTTCATTCAACATCATTATCATCATCGTCTGATGAAGCTTCATTATCAAGACGGTAATGAGAAGGGTCATTTTGAGGAGGACGAGAATAACGATCACGGGGAGGAACACTCACGTTCAAGTTGAGCCTCTGGCGATGACTCGCGAGACTGGGGAATCGGAAAAGCTCCAGAAGCTAGGAGAGCTTTGAGCTGAGCTTGCATGCCATGGTACTGAGCTTGCATGCCAACATACTGAGCATTTCTAAGCTTTTCTCTTTCCTTGGCAGCTTCTAGCTCGTATGTGAGCTTTGTCACACTCTCCCCATGAAGTTGCTTGCCTTGCGAGGAAGTCCCTATTCCTTGCATTCCACGGTCATAGCGATGGAACTTCTTAGTAGGAAGACCGTATACCTTCCCCCATTTTGCACCGCCAGCAGCCTCAATCCATATTCTTTCAGCATCCTCGTCCGAAAGGTGGATTGCCTCGCCCGACTCATTAAGTGGCTGACTGCGTATGAATTCCCCCACGTCAGCTGTGAAGCGATCCTATAAGAAAAATTACATTGAATTAGTATTTCAAAATTTATATAAGTGTAAATCAAAATACTTAATGAAAAGTGAAAACTTACATGTACAGTCGAGGCTCGGCCCTCGACCCACCTTTCTTGATCCGTCTCTTTCTTCTTCTTGACAATATGAGTCTCCTTGAATAACTCATCTTGCTTCATTGGACGCCCCAACTTCTTTTCCTGAAACTCATAAATTTTAGTTAATAAACAGAATAGATATACTTTGAAAATTAAAATAAATTAATCAATTACGTACCAATCTTCTTTTTATTGTCCCTTGGCTGATCGTACCTCTAGTGTGCAAGGACCCTTCCTTCTCGGATGCGCGAGCTTTCTTTCCTTTTTCGCTCTTCTGTAAGAAGGTTGCGGTAAGCCATTGCCTTTGCAAATCCTCCTATAAATGTTGAAGCAACCAACTACGCTTCTTGTTGAACTGTCTAGCTTTGGAGAAACTATGCGACAACCGCTTCCGAGCTTTGAGGTTAAAATTTGCAGCCACTTCCGCGCTATAGCGGTGTTCCCATACACACTTGCTCTGTATTTCAAAAGTTAAATATTATATGGAAATATCATAAATATAAATAATTATACTGCTTAAAGGAACATTTATACCTTAAATTCATTGAAAGTTTGGTCCTTCAGCGTGAATGGGAATTCTCTCCAACTCGTATAGGGTGCATCATAAAGCTTTCTGGTGGCTTTGGTGATTATCCTCGTAGTAATATTACTCGGGATGAACCTGCAATTTAACAAAAATGGAGAACACATTAATATCTTAGTACAAACTGTACAAAATAATAAATGTAAAAATAACAAATTACTCTTACCCATCACCCTCAGGGACTATGATGATCCTGCCATACTGATCATGATGTACCTCCTCGTCATCATCAGCATCATCGTCCGAAACTCGTACATTAGACGCATGTGTGGAAGTTGTAGGGGGGTCAGAGCTACTATCTCACAGGCGAAGGCCTGAAATAGATGGAGTCACTGATGAAGATGGCTCTGATCCCTGTGACTGCGACATAGCTGGATAGACCGCAAGTGGCTGTGACACTGATGGCTGTGACCCCCGTGGCTGTGACATGGATGGATGTGATCCATGTGGTCGTGAGGCAGCTGGACTGTATGACGGACGTACAGTCCTATGGCCCTGTGATGAAAGACCCGGTGTCTGCACAAAGACGTAGGGCTGGTGATGCTGTGGCACCTCATAATAGCCACCAGGTGGAGGACAAGACATAGGCGCAGACATCGACATCTCTGAAGAGGTGGAAAAGATGGAGGATTATCTTGTACCCTTCTCTTTCTCTTACTAGCCTTTTGTCGACCCCGAGAACCAGTAGGGACCCTTGCCTGTCATCTGCATAATATAATACATATTTAGATTGAAACATATAAGAAACTAGCTATAAAACGAGAGTTATTAAAGAAACCAACTTTTTAAAGCTCATCGACGTATTGTTCCTCGTCCGAGAATTCTTCTTCCTCACTAGTTTGAGCTTCATCAGTTGATTCTACTTCCTCATTTTCTATAATTGTTACTTCATCTATATCAACTTCTTCCAATATGTGTGCAGGATGTTCCAAATCATTTTCTAAAAGTTCGTCCACTATTTGGTGAACACTGGAGATATCGTTTTGATAAGCAACATCTAACACATTCTCGACTTCCACCCTACCTACAGGCTTAGCTTTAATTACAACCCACCAATCGGACTTATTCCGCCGCAATGGATAAGGAACATAATACACTTGCCTAATATTATGTGCAATTATGAAAGGATCATAGCGATCATATTCCCTCGTATGATTAACTTCAATTATGTTGTATTGGTTGTGTACTCTTGTACCTCTTGTTGGATGTGGGTCAAACCACTTGCATCTAAAGAGTATCAATTTCTTATATGGCCAACCTGCATATTCTAGTTCAATTATTTCTTTGAGCACACCATAATAATCAATATCTCCAACTTGATTGCCATCACCTCCTTGAACCCACACTCCGCTGTTGTTGCTATTTTTATTTTTAGAGCAATCCTCTATATGAAACTTATAACCATTCACAACGTACTTAGACATTGTTGTGACATGAAGCCCAGGTCCCCAAGATATATCTTTCAAAAATTGATTTACACCATTATTTAAATCATTTACCTACATATTGTTAAAAAAAATCATAAGTTAGCGTAACTCCCAAACATTGTTTACCTACATAGTAGTAGAGTATTATAAGGATAAACTTATAAATTGTTTGAACCACGTATCAAATCCCGTATATACAGCATCATGGACAAATTGACCCACGAAGTGACTGTGACACATCAAATATTCTTCGTAGTTGCATTGAGATGTAATCACATTAAATTTTATATTTTGATAACTACTAAATCAATACTTACTTGAGAAATGGTACAACTTCGGGACAATTTAGTAACACATGAAGTGTAGCTGACTTGTACTCCATATCACTCAAACTTCTCTTTCTAACATCCTTAGAACATCGGCCTGGTTGATTGAATATGGACATAGGCGGATATAATTGATCATTCACACATTCGAACGTGTTCCTATTGGCCTATTCCTAGCACATCTCACCTTACTCTCAAAATAATAAGATCAAAAATGAGAAGTTTCCTTTGCAAGATAAGCTTCGCATATAGATCCTTCAATCCTATTCCTTTGCTTAACAAATTGTTTGCATTTGCCAATTGTCCTACATACTTTCAGGTTAGCCAAGAACATTCATTTTATAAAAAAAAAAGTTACATGAAACTTATAATATTACCTCTCAAA
Source organism: Nicotiana knightiana (assembly GCA_005239525.1). NCBI lineage: Eukaryota > Viridiplantae > Streptophyta > Magnoliopsida > Solanales > Solanaceae > Nicotiana > Nicotiana knightiana. Next base: position 43,502 of record ML437623.1, read on the forward strand.
GGGATACATCCATCTGTATTGAACAGGCCCTCCAAGTCGTGCCTCGTGTACAAGGTGGATTGGAAGGTGTTCCATCACATCAAAAAAACCACATGGAAATATCTTTTCCATCTTAGTAGATGTTACACAAATGTTCTGATCCATCCGGAGTAGGTTTTATTCCCTTAATGTGGAAGAACATAAGTCTTTGAAAAACAAACTAATCTCTGTGATGGGTTTCCAGATTCTTTCAGGCAAACCACAAAATGCAATAGGCACTAAGGTCTCCATGAAAACATGACAGTCATGACTTTTCAAATGGCTCAACTTCCCTACCTCCATATCAACTTTTTT
>ML437627.1:0-29059 GCA_005239525.1 Nicotiana knightiana
ATATATATATATATATATATATATATATATATATATATATATTGGATGGGGTGCACACCGCATCGGTTGTTATATGGTACCTGATGAGTGAGAGTGTGACAACCCGGCCGATCGTCTTAAGAATTAATGCCCCGATCCCTTATTAACTGTTTTTCCCAAGTCTATTTCTGCTAAATTGAATTGCCGGGACACTCGGTTTTGAGTTTCAGAGAGTTTTGGGATATTTAGTCACTAAATGAGAGCTTAAGTGTTGGAAAGTTGCCCGTAGTCGGAGCAGTGTAAGACGGCCTCGGAATGGAAATCCGATGGTTCCGTTAGCTCCATTATGTGATTTCGGAGTTGGGAGCGTGTTCGGAATGTATTTTGGAAGTCCGTAGCTCATTTAGGCTTGAATTGCCGAAGTTTGAATTTTTGGAGTTTCCGGTCCGATAGTGAATTTTTGTTCCGAGGGTCGGAATGGAATTACGGAAGTTGCAGTAGTTCCTTCATGGCAATTAGGAAGTGTGTGCAAAATTTGAGATCATTCAGATAAGTTTAGACGTGTTTCGGCGCCGGATGTGAATTCTAAAAATTTCATAAGTTCTTAGGCTTCAATCTATGCATATTTGATGATTTTGATGCTATGAGATGTGTTTTTTTAGGGCTCGGCCAAGTTTGAATGTAGTATTAGGGTTGGTTGGTATTTTTGGTTGAGGTCCCTGGGGCCTTGGGTGTGTTTCGGGTGTTCAAACAGAAATTTTTTGGCCTATCAGTCTTTGCTGGGTTTTCTGGTTTTTCTTCAGCTGTGTTTTGCTCTTTGCGATCGCAAAGGTTCACCCGCGATCGCATAACGTAAAAGTGAGAGGTCCTACGGTTTTTCTCTGCGATCGCTATAAAAGGTCTTCAATCGCAGTGTATTGGAACCTTGGTCAGCACGATCGCATAACCAGGACCGCGTTCGCATAGAGTATTCTTGGTTTGGGGGAGTTTCAATATTTGTTCTACGCGGTTGCGTGGCCCCAACCGCGATCGTAGCTCAGGGTACTCAAGGTTCGTGATCGCGTACTAATCTCTGCGATCGCATAGAATGATTCCAGGCGTGTGTTTCTTTACTCTCCACGATCGTGACTCCTTGTCTGCGATCGCATATAAAAAATACCTGGGCAGTCTTTTAAAGACCCAAATCCGAGAGTTTGGTTCATAATTCTAAAAAATCGGGTAAGGGCGAAGTGGCGATTTTCTGTGGGTTTTGAAGAGAAGGATCATAGGTAACATTTCCTAATCCTAATTCAGTGTTAGACCATTAATTTCCGTTGTTTTCTTTAGTTTAATTATCAAAAATGGGATGAACTTCACAAATCGAATTATTGAGTTTTGATTAGGTGTTTGATCTCCGATTTGAGAGATTCTTATATGGTTAGACTCGTGAGTGAATGGGTGTCCGGAAAATATAACTTTTACCCGATTTCGAGTCGTGGGCCCGAGGGGCATTTTTGTTATTTTACATAATTTCGCGCCTTAGCTTGAATTAAACAATGAAAAATCAGTTGCATGAGATGTTATTTACGATATGTAATTGAATTGTACAGATTTGGGCTATTTGGAGTCGGATACTCGTGGAAAACATGTGATTTCAAGTTGATTTTGAGCCGGTTCGAGGTAAGTGGCTTGTCTAACCTTGTGTGGGGGACCTCACCCTTTAGGATGTGATATTTGGAAAGAATGCCTTGTACATGAGATGACGAGCGCGTACTTGTGCTAATTGTTGAAAATCTGATTTTTACCTTAAATATTTAGCCTGAGTTTCTTTCTTGCCTGTTTTATTTTAATTGCAACTATAGTCTATGTTAGCTTAGAAAATCATGCCTAGTTGTCTGAATTACCTATCTGCTTAAATTGCCTTAATTGCACTATGTGAAGCATGTTAGATTCGAATTACCTGTTGCCTTGTATTTTATCCTAATTCTGAACGTCTTCTTGTCGTGGCTGCATATTTATTTTGGGACTACAGGACGCTATTCCGGGAGACCCCCCTGCATATTTACTTTGGGACTACGGAACGTTATTCCGGGAGATCCCCCTGCACATTTATTTTGGGACTACGGGACGGTATCCCGGGAGATCTCCCCTGCATATTTACTTTGGGACTACGGAACGCTATTCCGGGAGATCCCCCTGCACATTTACTTTGGAACTAGCGGACGGTATCCCGGGAGATCCCACTGCACATTTACTTTGGAACTACGGGACGGTATCCCGGGAGATCCCCCTGCATATTTACTTTGGGACTACGGGATGGTATCCCGGGAGATCCCCCTGCACAGATAATGATCCTTTGGTTATGCATATGATGGACTATGGGACGGTATCCAGGGAGATCCACTAGACAGTTGAGAAAAGGGCTATAAGACGGTATCCTGGGAGATCCTCATTGTTACCATTGTTACTGAGTTGTTCGTACTCCGTGTTTAATCTGTTCTTGTGTTTTCTTATTGCCTTGTTTGACCTGACTTAATTCACTGCTGTATTCATTATTACGGTCAGTTTTCATATTGTAAATCCCTATTATATTGTTTAACCTCAGTAGGGCCCTGACTTTCCTCGTCACTACCCGACCTAGGTTAGGCTTGGCACTTATTGAGTATCGCTGTGGTGTACTCATGCCCTTTCCTGCGCATGTTTTTCATGTGCAGATCCAGGTACCTCCACTCAGGTGCACCATCCCCGAGGTTGAGAGATACACAGAGACTTCGAGGTACATCTGCCGCGTCCACAGACGAGAAGTCTCTATCTTATTCCAGCTTTTTGTGAAAAGTTTATCTTTCCTCACAATTGTATAGACATTCTGGAGTTAGAGCAGTGTGTTATATTCTGTTAGCTTGTGTTTCCCCTGAGTTTCCGGGTTTTGGGGTAATGTTGTAGACTTCCTTATTATTTTGGGTTGTATATGCCAAGTGGCATTTATATACAGTCTTCCTTTTTGATTGTTCAGGTTTCTTTTACTTAATTAATTCACAAGTTATGTTGATATTCCGCATTGCTAGGATTACCTAGTTATAGAGACTAGGTGCCGTCACGACATGTCCACGGAGGGCAGACTGGGGTCGTGACAAGTTGGTATCAGAGCTCTAGGTTCATAGGAGTCACGAAACACAGGCCGATTTATTAGAGTCTCGCTGATCGGTACGGAGACGTCTGTACTTATCTATGAGAGGCTATGTAACTGTTTAGGAAAATCTTCACTTCATTGATTTCCTTGTCGTGCAATATCTTTTGACATCAATTCTAAACCTTTGTTTTCTATTCTCTCACAGAGGGTGAGGACACGTGCTACTCAGGACGATCAGGCACCCGTGCCCCCTATAGCAGCCGTCAGAGGCCGAGGCCGAGGTAGAGGCTAAGGACACGCACGTGGTGCAGCGAGAGCACCTGTGCGAGCTGCCGCCGAGGTCCAGACACCTGCCATGCCTACTGCCACTACTACTCCAGCCCTTCAAGAGATATTAGCTCAGTTCATGTCTATGTACACCACTCTGGCTTAGGCAGGGTTGCTTCCCCTTGCTGCAGCCACATCTCAGGCCGGGGGAGGAGCACAGACTCCCACCGCCCGCACTCCTGAGCAGCGAGTGCATGCGGAGCAGGTCCCAGAGATCGTTCCTGTACCGCCTGTAGTGCCAGTTCAGCCTGAGGATGGGTCAGCTGCATCATAGGACGAACAACGGAGATTTGAGAGGTTCAAGAAGTATGTCCCTCCCGTATTCAGTGGACTAGCATCAGATGATGCCTTGGGATTTCTAGAGGAGTGTCACCGTATTCTTCGCACTATGGGCGTAGCCGGATCTAGTGGGGTTTCCTTTACTACCTTCCTGCTTCGCGGAGCTGCCTATGATTGGTGGTGCACCTATGAGTTAGACAGTCCAGACGAGGCTGCTTCACGGACCTTGACCTAGTTCTCAGATATGATCCTGGGGAAGTTTGTTCCTCAGAGCCTCAGGGACGCATGGCTCGCAGAGTTTGAGCATTTGTGCCAGGGTGCTATGACAGTTTCAGAGTATGCTATCTGTTACACCAGATTGGCTAGGCATGCACCGACTATGGTTGCTACTGTCCGCGAGAGGGTTCGCCGGTTCATTGAGGGTCTTGTCCCACCCATCAGATCTAGCATGGCTCGAGATTTGGAGATGGACATTCCTTATCAGCAGGTAGTGAGCATCGCTAGGAGGATCGAGGGTATGCTCGCTAGGGAGCGAGAGGAGAGGGATGCCAATAGGTCTCGAGAGTCGGGCCACTACTCTTGTACCCGTACCCCAGCAGCAGGTCATCATGGTAGGGGTTATATGGTCCGCCCAGTTTATTCAGCTCTTCCAGCAGCCAGCAGTACACCAGCTCATCCCAGGCCTCAGGAGCCTTATTATACACCTCCAGTTTCTAGCGCACCTCCTGCCCGGGGTGCTTTCTGAGGTCAGTCTAGCAGACCTGGTCCTAGCCAGTCACAACTGCCACGTCCTCCCAGAGCTTGTTTTGAGTTTCGCGATACATGCCATGTGGTTAGGGACTACCCCAGACTTATTAGGGGTGCATCTTCACAGACTTTTCAGCCACAGCGTACTCAGCAGAGTTCTTAGGCCATGATCAGAGCTCCAACTGCTACACCACCTACCCAGCCAGCCAGGGGCGGAGGTCAGGGAGGTAGAGGTCGCCCTCGAGGGGGGGGGCCATGCCAGATATTATGCTATTCCTGCTCGTACCGAGGCTGTTGCCTCCAATTCTGTCATCACATGTATTATACTAGTTTGTCACAGAGATGCATCGGTTCTATTCGATCCAGGCTCCACGTATTCTTATGTGTCTTCTTATTTTTCTCCACATTTGGGTATAGCCCGAGATTCTTTGGGTTCTCCTGTTTATGTTTCTACTCCTGTAGGAGATTCTCTGTTGTGGATCGCATTTATCAGTCGTGTTTGGTTACTATTCATGGTTTTGAGACCAGTGTGGAATTATTGTTACTCGATATGGTGGATTTTGATATTATCTTGGGCATGGACTGGTTGTCGCCCCATTATGCTATTTTTGATTGTCATGCCAAGACCGTGACGCTGGCTATGCCAGGTGCTCCGCGTGTTGAGTGGAGTGGTACTTTATATCACACTCTCAGTAGAGTTATCTCTTTTCTTAGAGCTCAGCATATGGTTGAGAAGGGGTGTGCCACGTATTTGGCTTATGTGAGAGATGTCAGTGTTTCTAGCTGATCTTCCGGGTATGCCTCCCGATAGATACATTGATTGTGGCATTGATTTGTTGCCGGGCACTCAGCCCATCCATTCATCCTTACCGTATGGCTCCTCCTGAGTTGAATGAGTTGAAGGATCAGTTACAAGAATTTCTTGATAAGGGTTTTATTCGACCCAGTGTTTCACCTTGGGGGTGCTCCTGTCCTATTTGTGAAGAAGAAAGATGGCTCTATGCGCATGTATATTGATTATCGCCAGTTGAACATGGTTACAGTGAAGAACCGTTACCCCTTGCCTCGTATTGATGATCTAGTTGACCAACTTTAGGGCGTGCAGGTATTTTCTAAGATTGATTTGTGCTCAGGTTACCATCAGTTGAAGATTCGGGAGCCGGATATCCCGAAGGCTGCTTTCAGGACTCGGTATGGCCATTATGAGTTTCTAGTTATGTCATTCAGGCTGACTAATGCCCCCGCAACATTTATGCATTTGATGCACAGTGTGTTCAGGCCATATCTCGACTCGTTCGTCATTGTTTTCATAGATGATATTCTTGTTTTCTCCCGAATTCGGGAAGATCACGCGCAGCACCTGAGGACAGTGCTTCAGACCTTGAGAGAGAAGAAGTTGTATGCAAAGTTCTAAAAATATGAGTTTTGGTTGAGTTCTGTGGCATTCTTAGGCCACGTGGTATCCAGTGAGGGCATTCGAGTGGATCCGAAAAAGGTAGAGTCCGTGCAGAGTGTGCCCAGCCCGTCCTCAGTTACAGAGATTCGCAGTTTCCTTGGCTTGGCGGGTTACTGTCGCTGTTTTGTGGAGGGATTTTCATCGATTGCAGCCCCTATGACTAGATTGACCCAGAATGGGGCTCCATTTTAGTGGACAGAGGAGTGTGAGGCGAGCTTTCAGAGGCTCAAGATAGCTTTGACTACAGCCCTAATCTTGATATTGCCTACTGGTTCGGGGTCTTATACAGTTTATTGTGATGCCTCGCGAGTTGGCCTTGGAGTGGTGTTGATGCAGGACGGTAGGGAATCGCCTACGCGTCTAGACAGTTGAAGATACATGAGAAGAATTACCCTGTCCACGACCTTGAGTTAGCTGCCATTGTTCATGACTTGAAGATCTGGCATCATTATTTGTACGGTGTGCCTTGTGAGATTTATACTGACCATCGGAGTTTGCAGCACATATTCAGGCAGAAGGATCTAAATTTGCACAAGAATAGATGATTAGAGTTTCTAAAGGACTATGACATCACTATATTTTATCACCTGGGGAAGGAAAATATGGTGGCCGACGCTTTGAGTCGCCGGGCGGAGAGTTTGGGGAGTTTGACATACCTTCATGCAGCTGAGAGGCCTCTAGCCTTAGATGTTCAGTCCTTAGCCAGTCAGTTCGTGAGATTGGATCTTTCCAAGCCTTGCCGGGTATTTGCTTGTGTGGTTTCTCGGTCTTCCTTATTCGATCGTATCAGGGAGCGGCATTATGATGATCCTTATTTACTTGTCCTCAAGGACACAATGCAGCACGGTGATTCCAGAGATGTGACCATTGGAGGTGACGGGGTATTGAGGATGCAGGGTCAGATCTGTGTGCCCAATGTTGATGGGCTTCGGCAGTTGATTTTAGCAGAGGCCCATAGTTCGCGGTATTCCATCCATCCGGGTACTGCGAAGATGTATCAGGATTTGAGGCAACACTATTGGTGGCGAAGAATGAAGAAGTATATAGCAGAGGTTGTAGCCAAGTGCCTCAACTGTCAGCAGGTCAAATGTGAGCATCAGAGACCGGGACGGTTACTTCAGCAGATTGAGCTTCCAGAGTGGAAGTGGGAGCGGATCACCATGGACTTTGTGGTTGGACTTCCTCGGACCTTGAGGAAGCATGATGTTGTTTGGGTGATTGTGGATCGGCTGACCAAATCAGCCCATTTCATTCCGGTACTGACTACTTATTCATCGGAGTGGTTGGCAGATATTTATATTCGGGAGATCGTTCGTTTGCATGGTATCCCAGTTTCTATTATTTCAGACAGGGGTACTCAGTTCACCTCATGGTTCTGTAGAGCCGTTCAGCAGGAGTTAGGTACCAGGGTGGAGTTGAGCACAACATTTCACCCCTAGACGGACGGACAGTCCGAGCGCACTATTCAGATTCTGGAGGATATGCTCCGTGCATGTGTGATTGAGTTTGGAGGGTCTTGGGATCAGTTCTTGCCATTGGCGGAGTTTTCTTACAACAAAAGTTATTAATCTAGCATTCAGATGGCGCCGTATGAGGCTTTATATGGTAGGAGGTGCAGATATCCAGTGGGTTGGTTTGAGCTGGGAGAGGCTCGGTTGTTAGGTACAAAGTTGGTTCAGGATGCATTGGAGAAGGTCAAGGTGATTCAGTATAGACTCTGTACAGCCCAGTCCAAACAAAAGAGTTACGCAGACCGGAAGGTTCATGATGTTTCATATATGTTCGGAGAGCGGGTTCTGCTTCGGGTTTCGCCTATGAAAGGCGTTATGAGATTTGGGAAGAAAGGGAAGTTGAGTCCGAGGTTTATTGGCCCTTTTGAGATATTGAGGCGTGTTGGGGAGGTTGCGTATGAGATTGCCTTACCTCCCAGCTTGGCAGGAGTTCATTCGGTATTTCATGTTTCGATGCTCTGCAGGTATCACGGTGACCCGTCTCATGTCTTGGATATCAGCTCAGTCCATTTGGACAAGGGTCTATCATATATTGAGGAGCCTGTAGCTATATTGGATAGGGAGGTCAGGAAGCTCAAGTCGAAGAACATTGCTTCAGTAAAGGTTCAGTGGCAGGGTCAGCCGGCCGAGGAGGCGACCTGGGAGATCGAGCAGGATATGCGCAGCAGTTACCCTCATCTTTTCACTACTTCAGGTATGTCTTTATACTCGTTCGAGGACGAACAAATTTTTAAGTGTAGGAGGAAGTGACGACCCGGCCGATCGTCTTAAGAATTAACACACCGATCCCCTATTAACTGTTTTCCCCAAGTCTATTTCTACTAAATTGAATTGCCGGGATGCTCGGTTTTGAGTTTTGGAGAGTTTTGGGACATTTAGTCCCTAAATGAGAGCTTAGTGTTGGAAAGTTTCCCGTAGTCGGAGCAGTGTGAAGACGGTCTTGGAATGGAAATCCGATGGTTTCGTTAGCTCCGTTAGGTGATTTCGGGGTTGGGAGCGTGTTCGGAATGTATTTTGGAAGTTCGTAGCTCATTTAGGCTTGAATTGCCGAAATTTGAATTTTTAGAGTTTCCGGTCCGATAGTGAATTTTTGATCCGAGGGTCGGAATGGAATTCCGAAGTCGCAGTAGTTCCGTCAGTCATTCAGATAAGTTTAGACGTGTTTCGGCGTCGGATGTGAATTCTAGAAATTTCATAAGTTCTTAGGCTTGAATCTATGCATATTTGATGATTTTGATGTTATGAGATATGTCTTTTTAAGGCTCGACCAAGTTTGAATGTAATATTAGGGTTGGTTGGTAGTTTTGGTTGAGGTCCCGAGGGCCTCGGGTGTGTTTCGGGTGTTCAAACGGAAATTTTTCTGCCTATGAGTCTTTGCTGGTTTTTCTGGTTTTTCTTCAGTTGTGTTTTGCTCTTTGCGATCACAATGTTTCACCCGCGATCGCATAAGGTAAAAGTGAGAGGTCCTGCAGTTGTTCTCTGCGATTGCAATAAAAGGTTTGCGATCGCAGTGTGTTGGAACCTTGGTCAGCGTGATCGCATGACTAGGACCGCATTCGCATAGAATATTCTTGGTTTGGGGGAGTTTCAATATTTGTTCTACGCGGTCGCGTGGCCCCAACCGCGATCGCGTAGCTCTGGGTCCTCAAGGTTCGCGATCGCATACTGATTTCTGCGATCGCATAGAATGATTCCAGGCACGTGTTTCTTTATTCTCCGCGATCGCGACTCCTTGTCTCGCATATAACAAATACCTAGGCAGTCTTTTAAAGACCCAAATCCGAGAGTTTGGTTCATAATTCTAAAAAGTTCGGTAAGGGCTCAAGAAGTGGCGACTTTCTGTGGGTTTTGAAAAGAAGGATCATAGGTAAAATTTCCTAATCCTAATTCATTGTTAGACCATTTATTTCCGTTGTTTTCTTTAGTTTAATTATCAAAAATGGGATGAACTTCACAAATCGAATTATTGAGTTTTGATTGGGTGTTTGACCTCCGATTTGAGAGATTCGTATATGGTTAGACTCGTGAGTGAATGGGTGTCTGGAAAATATAACTTTTACCTGATTCCGAGTCATGGGATCGAGGGGCATTTTGGTCATTTTATATAATTTCGCGCCTTAACTTGAATTAAACAGTGAAAAATCAGTTGCATGAGATGTTATTTATGATATATAATTGAATTGTATAGATTTGGGCCACTTGGAGTAAGATACTCGAGGCAAACGTGTGACTTCAAGTTGATGTTGAGCCGATTCGAGGTAAGTGGCTTATCTAACCTTGTGTGGGGGACCTCACCCCTTAGGATGTGATATTTGGAAATTGAATGCCTTGTACGTGAGATGACGAGCGCGTACTTGTGCTAATTGTTGAAAATCCGGTTTTTACCATAAATATTTAGCCTGAGTTTCTTTCTTACCTGTTTTATTTTAATTGCAACTATATTCTATGTTAGCTTAGAAAATCATGCCTAGTTGCCTGAATTGCCTATCTGCTTAAATTGCCTTAATTGCACTACGTGAAGCATGTTAGATCAGAATTACCTGTTGCCTTGTATTTTATGCACCCTAATTCTGAACGTTTTCTTGTCGTGGCTGCATATTTATTTTGGGACTACGGAATGCTATTCCGGGAGATCCCCCTGCATATTTACTTTGGGACTACGGAACGTTATTCCAGGAGATCCCCCTACACATTTATTTTGGGACTACGGGACGGTATCCCGGGAGATCCCCCCTGCATATTTACTTTGGGACTACGGAACGCTATTCCGGGAGATTTCCCTGAACATTTACTTTGGGACTACTGGACGGTATCCCGGGATATCCCCTTGCACATTTACTTTGGGACTACGGGACGGTATCCCAGGAGATCCCCCTGCATATTTACTTTGGGACTACGGGATGGTATCCCGGGAGATCTCCCTGCACATATAATGATCCTTTGGTTATGCATATGATGGACTACGGGACGGTATCCCGGGAGATCCACTAGACAGTTGAGAAAAGGGCTATAGGACGGTATCCTGGGAGATTCTCATTGTTACCATTGTTACTGAGTTGTTCGTACTCCGTGTTTAATTTGTTCTTGTGTTTTCTTGTTACCTTGTTTGGCCTGACTTACTTCACTGCTGTATTCATTATTACAGTCTGTTTTCATATTGTAAATCCCTATTATATTGTTTAACCTCAGTAGGGCCCTAACCTTCCTCGTCACTACACAACCGAGTTTAGGCTTGGCACTTACTAAGTACCGCTGTGGTGTACTCATGCCCTTTCCTACGCATGTTTTTCATGTGCAGATCCAGGTACCTCCACTCAGGCGCACTATCCCCGAGGTTGAGAGATACACAGATACTTCAAGGTACATCTGCCGCATCCGCAGACCAGGAGTCTCTATCTTATTCCAGCTTTTTGTGAAAAGTTTATCTTTCCTTACAATTGTATAGACATTCTGGAGTTAGAGCAGTGTATTATATTTTGTTAGCCTGTGTTTCCCGTGAGTTTCTGGGTTTTGGGGTAATGTTCTAGACTTCCTTATTATTTTGGGTTGTAAATTCCAAGTGGCATTTATATATAGTCTTCCTTTTTGATTGTTCAGCTTTCTATTACTTAATTAATTCGCAAGTTATGTTGATATTCCGCATTGCTAGGCTTACCTAGTTATAGAGACTAGGTGCCGTCACGACATGTTCACGGAGCGCGAACTAGGGGTCCTGACAGAGAGTGCTGAGTGTGATTGACTTATGAGAGTAGAGTCATGAGTGACTAAGAAGCTTTCCCGAGAGTCTTTATTTGTGAGTGACACTGTGCCCGAGTGGCTGATATTTTTATGAAACTACTGATTTCAATTTTCTTTACACTGAGCCTCTTGATAAATGTTTATTAATGTTTTATACAAGTTTAAACGGAAAAAAAACTGGAGTTTTGTGAAATCTTTGGTAAATATGGACTGTTGACTTGATCTATTACCTTTAATGGTACTTATTCTTATGAAACTGTAAAGTTTAATTGCTCGTCACTGCACTCATTTTTTTAGATACTTTGGTTACTTACTGAGTTGGCATACTCACGTTACTCCCTGCACCTTGTGTGCAGATTCAGGTACTGGGGCAGAGCAATATTTGAGCTACCCCATTTGGAGCATTGTTCGGAGATTGTGAGGTAGCTGCTCGGCTACAACAAGCTTCTCTTTCTCCTTCCTACTTTGTCATTTTTACTTTACTTCCCAGACTTGTTGTAGTAGAGGATTTTTATTAGATTGTGTCACCTCTTAGATGCTCATGACAATTGAATCCAGATGTTGGGGCTGTGTTTAGATGTTCTAATCATTTTTATTGTTTTGAAATGCTTAAGAAACAGAATTATCATGAAAAATTCGGATATTTGATGTATTAAATGGGAAATCATTATGTTATTTTTAGTGAATTGGCTAGCCTAGTATCACGATAGGCGCCATCACGACAATTTTAGGTTTGGGGTCGTGACAAGTTGGCATCAGAGCGCTAGGTTACATAGGACTCAATGGTCATGAGCAGGTTTAGTAGAGTCTTGCGGATCGGTACGGAGACGTCTGTACTTATCTTCGAGAGGATGTTGAACCCTAGGAAAAATCTCACATTCTTGAATTCTTATTGTGCGTATCTATTTGTTCAGCCAAAAGCGTAACTCTTTGGATTCCTTTCATGTATTCGAATGCGCACGTGAGTGCTCGGTACCAACGATGCATCGGTGGCTTGTAATTTCCATAGGTGAGGTACGAAATGTGACTTTGGCATGTTGATAATGGGCCAGTCTAGAGGACTTGAGTCCGGATTTTATTCTGTGGCTTGAATGCTGAGATTTCGAGTGTGGGAGCCGTGCATTTGGAGACTTATATGTCCGTTTGTTTTCTTATTGATGAGATTTGGTGACTGGATGGCTACGTGGTGAGTGTGATTTGATGGTTAGCTGCGTTCAGATTGTTTGATTGTGACAAAAGGGTTGGCAGGAAATGTGGCAAGATTTATTGAGTGTTTGATTTCTGTCTTGGTTTGGTATATGGCTTCGAGTTATGAGTGTATTGGAAGACCTCTCATGTTGTTTAGTTGTGGAGTGAAGTGGATCTTTCTGTTGGGTTATGAGTTCCTGGTGATGTCTTTTGGGCTGATCATTGCCCCAGTAGAGTTTATGTATTTGATTAACGGTGTATTCCAGCAGTAAATGCACTCCTTTGTTATATTATTCATTGATGGTGTCCTGGCGTATACGCGTAGCCAGGGGTAGCATACTCAGTATTTGAGGACGACATTATAAGGATTCAGGGAGGAGAAGCTCTATGCAAGGTTCTCCAAGTATGAATTTTGGTTCAGTTCAGTAGCATTCTTGGGACACGTGGTGTCCAGTGAGGGTATCCATGTGGTCAGACGTGTGTGGGTAGAGCTTCTAGAAGCTCAAGATTTCTTTTACCACCGCTCCAATGTTAGTTCTGCCAGCAGCTTCAGGTTCTTATATCGCGTATTGTGATGCATCGTGGGTAGGAGTTGTTGTGTTTAGATGCAGAAGGGTGTAGTGGTTGCGTGATAGTTATGGTCTTCGGTTGTGTATAGAGAGATATCAGTTTGAGGCTAAGCAGGCAGGGGTGTCTCCTGCGGGTTGTCCTGGGGTGTGTGATCCTTTTGTTGTTCTGTAGTAAGTTCTCTTCTACTAGTAAATGATATATGTTGTAATTTGAGTTTAGATCGATTGTGGAAGTTGGCATGACTATTACAATGGTGAATGCAAGATTTGCTGATGACTTGAGTTGTTAGATAGGTTGTGTTATTATAGGCGTTGTGAGTTATTGGTTGTCTTGATCATTGGCTTTGAGTCAAGTAGGGGAGTCTGTTAATGATAAGTTAATTACACGATTATGTGTTGTATTGGTTCCAGTTCGAGGTATATTGGTAAATCAGTTATGACATGCAAATGTGGGGTCTGGAAATGACTCGAGTAATGAAAATTTCTTCGATATAGGTCGTAATGTACTCGATTGGGTAAATGGGTTCTATTGAATGATTGAGTGGTAATTGTAAAAGGTGTAATGTGTGCAGTGTATGAACTTTCTTGTGGAATTTCTACATTTTCATGCACTCTACATATCAGTATCAGGAAAGTGAAGGTAATGGCTTTAGATTCGCAGGAAGTCTCTTCAGGGTATGTATTTTTGAATGTGGTACTTTTGGGGATATTTGAGAGAGTATTCGGTGGCTTATGAGCCTTAGACGACATGGTTTTATGCTTGGGTTGCGTGTGGTGTGTCTGGCTTGTGAATTACGATATTATGGAAAGAAGAAGTATCAATACGAAAGTAAGCAGAAGGAACTTGGATAAGCAGGACAACTTGGTAGTAGGTCGGATCGACATGGTAAGGAATACGGTTAGTTCTTTGGGTTTTCATGAGGTAATGAGTTTTTACATGTGTTTCTTTGCAATGCTCTTGGGTTTTGGTAACCTACGTAGCTTGGTTGAGTTAGAAGGATTCAGTCCTGACGGTTTGGTGTTGTGCAAATGGGATTTGGATAGTTCCTGATGGTTTCTACCATTGTTAGATATGCGTATTTTCTACTGGCGTGAGGTGCAGGTGATGTATAGTAATTTTGCTTCTAAATAGGATCAAATGGAAGTTCCTGGCTAGTTGAGTACGTAGTTACTTGTGGCTCGGAAGGGATCATGAAGTTCCCATATTTGTCCTAGGATGGCATGCGTATGCGGTATGTTGAGTAGAGTTGGATTTGCATATGTGAGGTCACGATTCAGTTCTGGAAGGAAGGTCAAAACAAAATTTCTTAGACAGTATCGGCATTTCCAGACGACTAGGTAGATGATAACATTGTTGGGTGGCTTGATGAGGGTATACATTTCAGAAAGGTCATGTGTGGAGTTAAGGGTACTTCATTAGTACTTGGATTCTCTCTTGTTGGATTCGACTGCTGATATTCAAGGTTGCTTGGTAACACGGAAGAATTATAGGGGTATCCCTCGTAGAATGATTGAGTATTTGGGATGTTCCATGTATTCGAGCGGTGGAGTTGAGATCAGATATAGTAATTTGTGTGCTTCATGGACTTCGAGACTGAGAGTTCTCATAAACAGGTTATTTGTGATAGTGAACTATGAAGATGCGAGCAAGCTAGTCAGATGTCAGTATGTACCATGGTTCAGTCATTGTGAACTTTTCTGTGAGTTATCTATCTGTTGTGAGTGACCAGAGTTGATTTAGGGTTATTGGTAGGCCAGTATGGGCGTGTGTTCTGCACCGGGTTGGAATTATTGGCTCCGAATTTCTATTGTTGAGAAATGTACCATTCAATTGTGATTGAGTTTATTCATGCTCTGGAGTGATCTATGAGTTATCCTTCAGTGTTGCGGGGAGCGGTGATTATTGGTTATATGCACACATGGTACGGTTCTAATCGGGCTTTATAGATAGATTTGAGTAAGGTAAGTATTGATTATTGCGGGATTGCGATGTATTGGTTATGTACTTTTTGATTTGTGTGGCATGGTATCGTCCGGTTTCCCCGTGGTTATGGCAGCACACTTTTAGTACTTGATGTCGAATTTCGCGTGGTTATTGATTTTGAGCAAGGTGACTCGAAGTATTTCATGTGCACCAGCATTTGGATGAGATCGTGCAGTGTAGCAGAGTTATTTAGGGGTGGTATGACCTTTGGTATTGGATTCGTGTGTTTTGATTTTTATGATGTGTGCCAGGGTTTTAGCATGATGTTGTGATGGTAATTGTTAATGGCAGTATAGTCCTCTCGTGTGAATCTTTTATATAATTGATTACATTGGGATGTTGCTATTGAGTGCACGAGTTGCACAGGTTATGGCTTCGTACTGTGTCATGTCATCAGAGTGGTCGTGTTGGATGAGAAGAGGTCATTGGACCTAGAATGAATATTGTCAGAATTGTTGGAAGGATAAATATCGGGAGTCAGCTTAGAAATCTGCTATACTTCCTGTTTGGGAAGAGTGAGCTTCATATTTGACTGATCGGACGAATGGTTGCTAGTTTTTACGTGTTTCTTTCATCATCGGCAGTATATGAAAGTGTTAGAGTGAGGAATTTCTTGATAAGAGGTTATGTGCCGGTATTGGGTTTTTCTGAGCAGCTATTGTGATTGGGAGTTATCACTATGGGTGTTTGAGTCATGCGGTGTATTATGTGATTTCATCTGGGGTGCGTATATGGCTTGATTCAGCATGTTCAGACATGTTCAGTTTATAGTTGTGGAATTTTGTTCTTGTATATTATTTCAGAAGTGGGAATTTGGTTCTAAGATTATGGGTCAGGATTGGATTTCAAAATTTCAACTGTGTTGTGCTATTAGACCTATGTGGGATAAGGGGACGTGGGATCACCCCCGAGTATGTGCATGGTAGGATACGCGGCAGTTTGAGGGTATTGGAGAACAACTCTTGGCACATTCGAGGACGAACGTGCGTTTAAGTGGGGGAGGATGTAACGATCGGCCGGTCGTTCCGAGAGTTTAGCCCCGTTTCCCCTGTTTCTGCTTCATTATATGTGGTTCAACTTCATATGCTGTGATAGATTGGTTGGTTCGGGTTCGGGGCTATTTTTGGAGAGAAATGAGGCACTTAGTCTCTTATCTTGGTTCAATAGTTGGAAAAGTCAACCGGAAGTTGACTTATTGTAAACGACATCGGAATGTAGATTTTATGGTTCGGATAGCTTCGTTAGGTGATTTGGGACTTATGAGTGTGTTCGGAATGTAGTTTTGATGTCTGGTGTAGAATTAGGCTTGAATTGGCAAAAGTTAGTTTTTGGCGATTTCCGGTCGGTAGTGGAAAATAGGCTATCGAGGTCAAAATGGAATTTCGGAAGTTGGATCAGGTTCGTAGTGTCATTTTGGATATGTGTGCAAACTTTCAGGTCAATCATAAGTGTTTTGGATGGTTTCGGCATCTTTGGTGAAATTTAGAAATTTCAAAGTTCATAGGCTTGAATTTGATGTGATTTTGGTGTTTTTGCGTTATTTTTGGCGTTTCGAAGGCTCGACTAATTTTGAATAAGGTTATGGGATGTGTTGGTATGTTTGGTTGAGGTCCCGAGGGCCTCAGGTGTGTTTCGGGAGGTTCACGGATCAAGTTTGGGTGCTGGAAAGTTGCAGATTTTGCTGGTGTTCAGGTCTGGTTTTCTTCTATGCGATCGCATGGGTAAGGATGCGATCGCATAGGCTTGTCTCAGGAAGCAGTGGTTTTTTCATTGCGATCGTGTTAGTTCATCCGCGATCGCGTAGAGTAAAGATTGAGGCAGGAAAATTTGTTCTATGCGATCGCGTAATAAGGTTTGCGATCGCATAGGTTGGGCAGTCTTGAGCAGTGCGGTCACGTGAGGCTTATTGCGATCGCACAATGTGGGCGCGTGTGGAAGTGAGGTGATGTAATTGCTCTATGCGATCGTATAGAGCTGGTCGCAAACTCACTGAGGAAGGGCAGCTGGGCAGAATCATTTAAACATCAAATGAGGGTTTGGTCTATTTTTGCAAAAACTCATTTGAGAGCTCGGGAGAAGGTGGATATTGAAGAGATATTCAGTAGAGTTCTTGAGGTGAGTCTTCTTCCATCATATTTGGGTTAATTTCATGAATTAGCCTTGATTTTTACAATGTAATTTGAGGAATTAAAGTGGAAATTAGGAAAAAAAATGGGAGGAAAATTTAGGAATTTCTTTTGATGATTGAGGGGCCATTTGATGTCCGATTTTGATGTTCTTGGTATGTACGAACTCGTGGGAGGATAAGAATTCTTGTAATGTAATTTTTATCAGATTCCGAGAAGTGGGCACGGGGGCCAGATTTGTCAAATTTCAGAAATTGTGCCTAATTTTGATAATTTTCGATTGGGGTTCGTCCCCCTAACATATTTTTATGTTATTGATCTGTCTTGTGATAGACTCGGAGCATTTGGGAGCCGATTCGAGGGACAAGAGCACCGAGGAATAGTTTTTGTGATGTTTTGAGGTAAGTAACGATTGTAACTTTAAACCTGAGGGTATGAAACCCCGGTATTTTATATTGTTTTGGTAAATAAGGTGATGCGCATGCTAGGTGACGAGCGTGTGGGCGTACACCGATAGGGATTGTGACTTGGTCCGTCCCGTAGCGACTATTAAGACGCGTATTCGATTTGAACCTTACGACATCATGTATTTTAGAAATCTATACTTGTTTATGGGCTGTGAGTCATGTTTGGGGCCTCGTGCCGACCTATTTAGACCCTCAGGGGTATTTTTACACTATTCTCACACCATCATGTTATAACATTTGTGAACTCAGTCATGTTTACCTTGTTGTTATTTTCACTGTTATCACACTGTTTTGAAACTCTGAGAGGTATTTTGGGCTGAGTCCCGTGAGTTGAGATGAATTGCCCGAGTGGCTTGTGAGGATGACTGAGTGAGGCGAGAGCCGAGTATGTGAGGATAGTTATGGACCGGGATGCACGCCGCAACAGTGTCTATATATTATATATTACATATGGATCGGGCTGCACGTCGCAACAATATAGATTATATATGGATCGGGCTGCATGCCGCAACAATATTGATTATATATGGATCGGACTGCACGCCACAACAATATAGATTATATATGGATTGGGTTGCGTGTTAGATTATATATAGATCGGGCTGCACGCCGCATCAATATACATTATATATGGATCGGGTTGCATGCCACACCAATATATATATATATATATATATATTGGATCAGGCTGCACGCCGCATAAGTTGTTATATGGCACCTAATGAATGAGAGTGTTGAATGTGAGCATTGACTTATGAGAGTAGAGTCACGAGTGACTAAAAGGCTTGCCCGAGAGGCTTTATTTGTGAGCGACACTGTGCCCGAGTGGATGATATTTTTATGAAACTACTGATTTCACTTTTCTTTACACTGAGCCTCTTGATAAATGTTGATTAATGTTTTATACAAGTTTAAACAGTAAAAAAAATGGAGTTTTGTGAAATCTTTGGTAAATATGGACTCTTGACTTGATCTATTACCTTTACTGGTACTTATTCTTATGAAACAATAAAGTTTAAGTACTCGTCACTGCACTCATGTTTTTAGATACTTTGGTTACTTATTGAGTTGGCGTACTCACGTTACTCCCTGCACCTTGTGTGCAGATTCAGGTAGCGGGGCAGAGAGATAGTTGAGCTACCCCATTTGGAGCATTGTTCGGAGATTGTGAGGTAGTTTCTCGGCGTCCGCAGCCTACTCTTTCTCCTTCCTACTCTGTCACTTTTACTTTACTTCCCAGACTTGTTGTAGTAGAGGATTTGTATTAGACTGTATCACCTCTTAGATGCTCATGACGGTTGACTCCAGATGTTGGGGCTGTGTTTAGATGTTCTAAACATTTTTATTGTTTTGAAATTCTTAAGAAACAAAATTATCATGAAATTTTTTGATATTTGATGTATTAAATGGGAAATCGTTATGTTATTTTTAGTGAATTGGCTAGCCTAGTATCACGACAGGCGCCATTACGGCTAGTTTAGGTTTGGAGTCGTGACACGTCCGTAGTCCAAAAATAAATATGCAGTACAAGGGGATCTCCCGGAATATGTCCGTAGTCCCAATTTAAATATGCTATGCAGGATGAATGAGTTTTATAACATCAAATTTACACAGTTTATACTAATCACAGATAAGGAAAATAATGGCTTAACTAAGCATGGCGCACAGAAGATCAAGTAGGCATTTTAACACGTAAGCATGCTTTCCTAATCTAAGCTAAACAATATATCATATTAGAGAAAGTTCATAGAGGAGAAACAATTTATGTTTTAAGAAGGGAAAAATGCGATTTTTGCAATAACGGACCGTGTATGTACTCGTCACCTCCCGTACACGGCGCCCACACAACAATTAGTATCAAATATCCTAAGCGGGAAAGTTCCCAACACAAGGTTAGGCAAGCCACTTACCCCAACTGCTCAAATCAACTTGGAACAATGCTCTTGCCACGAGTACCCAACTCCGAATGGGCTGAATCTATTCAAATAAATTGCATAATCTAAATACAGCTATAAGCGACTAGTTTAACTAATAAATTCGAAGCTAAGACGCAAAATTAAGAAAATCGCCCCAAAAGTACCCCGGGCCCACGCCTAGAAATCGGGTAAAATTTACAAATTATGAGCACCCTCTCACTTACGAGAACACTCGAACAAGAATCATCAAAATCCGAGATTAAAATCTAACTCAAATCTCGGATTTTCAATTGGGGAACTTTTCCCCCCATTTCCAAACTTTTACGCTCAAATTCCTTGATTAGATTGAAGAACTTACTCTAGATTGATGAAATACAAGTGAAATAGGGTTAAGAATCATTACCCACTGATCTCCTCTTTAAAAGCCTCACAAAATCGCCAATTCCCGAGCTCCATATCGATTTTAGAAGTTATGAACTCAAACCCTCGATTTTTCATATTTCTGACCAGCGAATTCCGCTTCTGCGAGGGGACCACCGCACCTGCGGTCCCGCTTCTGCGGCTGGGGATCCACACTTGCGGAAAATCATTAATCCCCCAGGAGCCGCACATGCGCTCCCTTCTCAGCAGATGCGATGTCGCTTCTGTGGTTCTTGAGCCGCATCTGCAGCCACTGGTCCTCACCTCCCAGACCGCACCTGCGACCTCTCTTTCGCTTCTGCGGAGCCGCACCTGCGGTCTCACATCCGCAGGTGCAAAAATACCAGAACAACCCAAAACAAATTTTGCCTAAGTCCCATTTTCTTCCCGTTGAGCATGTGAAGCACACCTGAGGTCCCCGGGACCCCGACCAAACCTAGCAACTAGTCCTATAACCTCATTCGAACTTGGTCGAGCCTTGAAACCACATCAGATAACACCAAAAACAAGAATTAAACATGAATTCAAGCCTAAGAACTTAGCATTTTTCCAAATCTACAAACGATGCTGAAACACGTCAATACTAGTCTGAATGACCTCAAATTTGACACACAGGTAAAAAATGACAATACGAACCTACAGTCACTCCCGGAATCCCATTTCTAGCCCGATATCAAAATTTCACCTATTGGCCGAAATTGTCGAAAATCTAACTTTCGCCAATTCAAGCTTAAATCTTCTACAAACCTCGAAAACACATTCTGGACGCGCTCCTAACCCAAAAATCACTCAACGGAGCTAACGGTGTCTCTGGAATTCAATTCCGGACCCGTCTTCACACATTTCTAACTACAGTCCGATTTCTAAGGCTTAACTCATAATAAGGGACTAAGTGTCCAAAACTCTCCGAATTCCATGACTAATCACTCCGGCAAGTCCTAATAGCAGAAACAAACGTGGGAAAAATAGTTATTAGGGGATCGAGGCTCTAACTCTCAAAGCGATCGACGGGTCGTTACATCCTCCTTCTCTTAAGACAATCGTTCATCCTCGAATAAGTATAAAGACATACCTAAATCTGTGAAAAGATGAGGGTACTGGCTGCACTTATCTTGCTCAGTCTCCCAAGTCGCCTCCTCGACCGGCTGACCTCTCCACTGGACCTTCACAGAGGCAATATTCTTGGACCTGAGTTTTTTGACATGCCTATCCAAAATGGTTACTGGCTCCTCAACATAAGATAGATCCTTGTCCAACTGAACTGAGCTGAAATCCAATACATAAGCCGGATCACCATGATACTTTAGAAGCATAGAAACGTGGAATACTGGATGAACTTTTGCTAGGTTGGGAGGCAAGGCAAGCTAATAAAAACCCTTCCCAACGTGCCGCAATATCTCAAAATAGGCCAATGAAACTCGGGCTCAGCTTTCCCTTCTTTTCGAATCTCATGACGCCCTTCATAGGCGATACCCAAAGCAAAACTCGATCGCCAGTCATAAATGCCAAATCGCGAACCTTCTGGTCCGCATAACTCTTCTGCCTGGACTGTGCTGTGCAAAGTCTCTCTTGAATCACCTTCACCTTGTCCAGGGCATCCTGGACCAAATCTTTACCCAACAATCAGGCCTCGCCCAGCTCAAACTAACCCACTGGGGACTGGCACCGCCTACCGTACAATGCCTCATACGATGCTGTTAGATTAAGAAGCTGAATGGTTTTGAAGATTGACAAATGAACTCAGAGTTGAACCAGATCCATCACTGGAGACATAGACATGCAGAGTTAATGGCACGTGAGGTGATCGCAAACAGGAGATAAGCACAATCAGTGATCTGACGATATATCTCCTGGTCGAAAAGGTTGCAAATTGATAGGGAGATGGACTCCTTATTCAGTAAGGACGGAATCAAGATAGGAGAAGATCTAGGGAGTTGAGATCAACTAGAACTCTTCCACCAGCTAGAAGAACTAGTTCCAGTATATCAGTGATCTAGGGAGTTGAGATCAGAATTGGAAGAGCTACATCCTAATTCCAGTATATCTCCTTTTCTACGGATCTTATATATTGTCAAGAGTTCTTATTGAACAGGAACACACAAACATAAAAGCAAAACAAGAATTTAGAACAAAATTACCAAAGCAATTTTGTAAGCAGTTCGTGTGAGAATTTCCTGTTTGATTCTGAAGCTACTTGAACCAGCTAGAAGAACTAGTTCCATCTGTTATCTTTTAGTCTAGTTTATTTGTAGTAGGTGATTACAAAGTGTATCTTTCAGCTTTATCTAGAAGTATTTGTAATAGGTACTGAGTATTCAAGTTAGAGTTAACTTGAAGATTGTCGCAAATAGCTAGAGACTAGTTTTCCACAAAGGGTTAGAGTTAATCCTTAGGTTTACAAAAGAGTTTATTTTGTAAATGGTGTTTGGCTCATTGATTTAGTGAAGAGTTTGGGAAAATATTACTGGGAAGTAGGTCGTGGTTTTTTCATCTTTTGAGCCAGGTGTTTTTCCACGTAAAATTGATGTGTTCTTTATTTTCTGCAATTATTATTCCGCAAACTGTAGGAGTTGGAACACATAGAAGAACCTGGTCCTTCTATAACTACGACAAGCAAAAATTGGTCACCACACAAATCACCCCCCCCCCCTCTTGTGTGGTATTGACATAGATAAATAACAATTGGTATCAGAGCAGGTTATCCTTGAAGAGGCTAAAACCTTAGGAAAATATTAAGATGAGTGCACCACCTGGAAACTGGGAAGGATAATCAACTCCTACACCACCACTTTTCAATGTCCAGTACTACTCATTGTGGAAGAACAGGATGAATGATCACTTAATTGGAGAAGACTATGAACTATGTGACATAGTCACTGACGGTCCTTTGGCCACCATGAAGAAGACTGTAGAAGGAGTAGATGTGCCAAAGACAAGAGCTGATTGCACTGCTGAAGACTTAAGAAAATGAGAAAAGAATGCCAAGGCCAAGAAGTGTCTTGTGTATGGACTTGGTCCAGATGAGTGTAGTAGAATTCAAAGCTGCACCACTGCCAAGGAAATTTGGGACACCTTACAAGTGGCTCATGATGGAACTGCACAAGTGAAAAGATCCAGATGTACATTACTATATTCTCAATATGAGAATCTCTCTATGAAGGAAGGAGATACCTTCCAAGAGATGTACACTAGGTTCACTACTCTGACAAATGAACTAAAATCTCTTGGACGGACTATCCTTGAAGAAGACAAGGTTGCAAAGATTTTGACAAGGGTTCTGCCAATCTCTTGGGAGAGTAAGATCACTGCTATTGAGGAATCCAAGAACATGGCAACCCTCATATTGGATGAGCTAATTGGAAATCTCACTGCCTATGAACTTAGAAGGCATACAATGAAGATGGATGTTCCCAAGAAGGAAAGAAGTATGTCACTGAGAATCACTGAGAGAACATATCTGGAGGAAGATGAAATGGCTATGATCACCAAGGAATTCAGAAACTATATCATCAGGTTAAAGGGCATCTCAATAAATGGAAACTACAACAAGGCAAAGGCACCAGAAAAACCCACCAACGAGGGATGCTACGAATGTGGAGAAACTGATCATCACATCAAGAACTGTCCTCAGTAGGAAGTTAATGGAAAAAGGAAATATTTGAAAGAAGAACCGGAAGAAGGAACTGGTTTATCTGTCACGACCCAAACTGGAGGATCATGACTAGAACCCGGGCCATACTTGCCGAGCACCAACATACATTTTTATCTAACCTTCTTATTATCTTAAAGGGATAACAAGATCAATATAATTCTAGATATGGATCATGAACATACATCCCATGGGATGACAAGATTGCTAAGAAACTACATAAAAGGTACGAGCTACAATGCTGCCATGAAAGACTATACAACAAAAATTAGCCAACAAGGTATACCAAAATATACATGAGTCGACACCTATCTATGAGCCTCTAAAGGAGCATAAGTAATGCAACATAGCCGGAACAGGGCCCCTATATACCCATAATATCTATAACAAAAATGCACACCAAGACCACAGTAAGTCCGGAGAAGGGATCTCGCCTATAACCGCTGAACTAGAAAGCCTATTGTGGTGGGGGAGCTGTGTCTACCTGTCTATCAGGACCTGCAGCACGACATGCAGTGTCCACAAATAAAAGGACGTCAGTACGAATAAAGTACTGAGTATGTAAGGAAGGAAAGAATAAATAAGAACAGTAATGTAAAAAGAGATGTAGGAGATACAACCTGTAGCATCTGAGTGCTTCTAAGAGACATTAACATGAAACACATGATACATATATATACATAATCTTTTTAAACATCCGCCTCTGTGGGCATCATCATCATCATAGAATATTCGCCTCTGTGGGCATCATCATCATCATATCATACCCGGCCTAAAAGAGGACTCGGTAAACCCAACTGATCAGTGGTTGCACAATAGGTGCCATACCCGGCCGACTATAGTGCGGCTCGGTAGAGTAAAATAGATACATATATATAATGCATGCAGGACTCATTGGAATCATGTTCTGAACATTACAGAGTGACGTAAGGTCGGTATTCTCCGTACACATCATTATGGCTAACTCTTTATCGAGAATATTATAAAAATCAGGAAGTACCAACAACATTGATAACATAATAATAAGAG
Organism: Nicotiana knightiana; assembly: GCA_005239525.1. Taxonomy (NCBI): domain Eukaryota; kingdom Viridiplantae; phylum Streptophyta; class Magnoliopsida; order Solanales; family Solanaceae; genus Nicotiana; species Nicotiana knightiana. Next base: position 24,495 of record ML437627.1, read on the forward strand.
AAGTAACCTCAACATCAATTGTTCCATAAGAAGGGAAACAATGTAAGTACTGCTAGCTTCTAAGAGTAGAGTATCTTTGGAAGCTCGTTCATTGCATTATGTACAATCAGAGTCGTGCAAAAGAAGGAAAGGTATAGCCTCACATACCTTGTATATACTGTCCCATACTCAAGCTACGCAAATGTCACAACTCCTTAGTCTACAATAAGAGAAACGACACTATCATTATCGTTTAAGCGTCATAACTATTATGTATCGACCACAACCTATTTTACGATGAAACAGACAGCACCTCCCCTATTTATATGACTTCACACAAGTCAAAAAAATCACCAAAAAACCTAAACAACATCAATAATAATCATATTGAGCCTCCGAAAACAGTCCACACACAACCTAATCACTTCACACATAAGACGACCACCGTAGTCGTGTAAAACGACCCGGAAATGTTACAATGAATGAACACCTCACAACCCTACATCTATATGCTGTTTCTCCACACTATTCATCCTCCAAAACTCCACAAAACATTAGTAAAACACGCAGTCCAACAACAACACAAAACAATCCGCTACAAGTCAAATAACTCGAACTCACGACTTCCAATCACCATCCCGTGAGTTCTAACTATTAGGAAACATATTATTTATCAACCTTCCTTGATATTTAAACATTTAAATACATATATTAGACGTTTCTTAACTATGAAGTACCTTCCAAAACTCTAACTACAAAGAAAAAGGAGAGGCGGTATAATGACACTTACGTCGTAGGGATCATTTTGATGTTATTGCTTCTCGATTTCATGCCCGGGTTGATATTCTTCTTTGAAACCATAGAAGATAGCTTGAGGTTATGTTTATGGTTGTTCTCTGGTAGTTTTATGCTGAATGATGAAGAGAAAGCAGACCTAATGTTTATATATATCAAGTTTGGAAAAGTCAAAGAGGTGCTAGCTTGGCACCCTAGGATTGGTCCATCTTTCGACGCTTATATCTTTTTATCCTGATGTCGTATGAACGAAAGGTTTATAGCTTTGGAAAATAAATTACAAGACCTTTAATTTGGAATTTATATGTCCCAATAAGACCTAATATAGCACATGAAATGTATTGCTCAAAAAGCTCTACTGATCCACCTACTTGTCACTTATGTTGTCTGCGCAATCTCGCAAAATTGTAAATATCTCTCTACTCCTATGTCGTATCGATGAAAGGTTTAATACGTTGAAAACTAGACTCATATATATTCAGTTTTGTAGGTAGATCATCTCCTAATTCCAAGTATATCGGAATAAAATCTCAGTTACATTTTACCTAATGTTAAGCACATTATGAGTGTAACTTGTGAAGACCTTTGCCAACTTTTATTCCTCCACTTGCTTGAATTCAAAACGTAGAACACAACTATCATACGATAAAAATTAACTCATAGAATAACCTCCTTATCATGTAATGAACCATAGTCTCACCCTAAAGTACATGTTATAACATTCCAAACTCATCGACTTTCGACGAACCTATTTTCTTCAATTGGTTTAGCTTCTAAGATTTCCAACCCTCTTGGTACTCGTTATTTATGATCTTAAATATTTGTAAACTCCAACTTAACATGATTAACTTACTTTATATTCCATCAAATAGAATCTTATTTCTGAGCTTACCTCAATTTACTTACGATGTACTCTCATGTACGAAAACATGGGGTGTAACATCGTTCCCCCCTTTGGAACATTCGTCCTCGAATGTTGACTAATGCATTTTTCCATATCTTAAGCAATAACTCTTACGAATAATTCAATATCGTCTTTTCCAACTAGGGAGTTGTTCGGTGAATAAATCCAAAGGCTAGAACATTCCCCCCTTTAGGCCTCTTTCTCACACCACGACTTGTGGTCGAACTCCTTTCAATGTCGTAACTATTTCTACCTTCTTTCATGCAGCCTAGACAATTCTAACCTTGAATGTGCGTCAATGCGACTCTTATTTCCTTTTTTTTTTTTTTTTTTCTTGTTAGCTTTTAACCTATCTATATGATGATTCACTTGGTGAATAAATATTGTACTATGACAAGCTGTCCCTATGGGCATCTATAGGTGTACTAAAGTTCTTTGTTTGGTATTTTGTTGAACTTACGACTATTGTTATATCTTGTTTCATAGCCTCAGTTATCTATGCTTATGGCTTTACCACTACTAGGTAGGTCATACTATACCATAACTCTTACTTCGATTTATTATTATGGAGACTTGCCACCCAACTCCAGGTTTTTCTCTCACCGCTTATCCTATATGTATAAATCTAAGCCATTTAATGCTTCCTTATTACCGTCCATCTTAATAATGACAGCATAATCTCATCTCATACTTTGTAACTTTCATCCATTCATTGTTGATTCACCTTCATATTGATCTATAATCTACCACTGATAATTTTAAATCTCTTATGTAATATATCGTCACTAGGGCTCACGTCTCATCGGGGAACATCTGAAGTGATTTCCCCGATCCACTTAGGGACGATACTATAATGCAATAACTGTATTTCATAGCATCCCAATGTGATTCATTTTATGGGGATATTCTAATCACGTGCAGTTCATGAAATACTTGTTCTCTAAATCATTACTCAATCAAAGGTCTAAACGTCATCCTCTTATCATTTATCATAATTACACCATTACTTTACTACCATGGTAGCATTCTATCTCTTCTAAATGCTCCTAGTTTTAAACTCCTTTGAGTTCACTCATGATATACTGAGCTTTTTATAACTCTATGGAAACCATCAGCTCTCGTGTTGTGATGGGTTTAATCCCGAGGAATTACCTATTCTCGTCACCTTCTCACACACCTTTTCTTTTCCTTACTCCTTCCTAGCTAAAACCTTGTTGCTCTACCATACTTTAGCTTGCGACCTACGCATATCTACTTATACTACTCGTAACCTTTCTTTCATTATGTTAGCACCATATATTTCCTTTCACGCCTTCTCAGTTGTCTTTAAATGTAAACAATTACTTTCCTGGTCGTTTTGCCACTTGCTGCATGGATACTTGGCCTATCTTAGTGCCCATGAATACGGGAGTTCCCTCTAACTCATATGATCTCAATTAACAACTTTTGATTGATTTTTTTTTTCTTCTTCCGTTCATTAGCTACGATAGGTTACACTTTCTTATGGAGTGCATACAACATTATAGTGAGACTGTTGTTACAAGACCATTTCTACTTTAGGTCACTATGCTTATGTTGAAGCCTGCTTCCTTATTTCCTCAGCTAGTCTTTCGTTGTAGTACTTAGGGAAGAACTTCTAACTCTTATAAAGCTGAGACCTTATTACATTGTATATCCCACGGTATTTCTGATGTTCTTACTCGCATATCATTATCCTTAGTTACTTACCTCCATGCCCTTGTGCTTGTAGGGTTTCTTCTGAATTGAAATATCAGTTGTCTCCATTGTGGCACTCTCTTTTGTTTCCATAACACTTATATTATACCTTCTACTACCCCAACTCCTGTCTGAATATTTCTCGAGGATTACGATTTTGTATCTAAGAGACTGAATTTCCTATGCTGGGTTTCACTACGTTTATCTTGCATGATCTACTAATTTGCCTATATCCTCCTATCTATCCATATCTAGGATCTTCCTGAATCAACTACTGACTACCCATTGGTCAACTCTCATATATTTATTTTATGTAACTCCTCTTGGGTTATGTCCTTTGTCTTAACTTACCTCTTGTACGTGATCCTTATGTATCAAGTTTTCATTCCCACTTATATATCAATATCATCGAGTGCGAAACCCTTATTGATTCTCCCCAACATCATGCTTGCATAATGTTCTGAAGTTATATTATATATGTAGGATATGAATAAATGCAACCTTATCCCTTTCACCTTTTTACCATATTCTTCCTTCACCATTCGATAATTACCTCTTCATCTTTGGAATTTTGTTTCTACATCTTCACAGACATTACTCGCCTTGTGGTAACCGTTCTACATCGGGTATAATTGAATTTCGTACACAATGGTGACACGTGGTATAACTGGCACATTTAGTCCCTTAAGCTTAACTCTGCTCATAGTGCTTTCTTTAGGGAAGCGTCTTCTTGAATGACCTTTAAAGGTTATTCTTCTATTGTTCATTCTATTATTGTCGAAGCACTATCTTTGAAACGATGTCGACTATTACCAATTCCTTTGATCCATAATTCATGTTCATTTTTTTTTTCTTCTTGTTTACTATCCCATACTAATTTCTATTACTTGGGGGGTCTAACTTTTCCTTATGGTAATCACGTGTGAGTCACCAACTAATTTCTCGAAATGAGGGTATGGCTTTATGGCTTACACTTTTGTAAGTCTCAAGGCATGTCTCCTCTCATTTTTTTCCTTCACTTGACTATAGACTTTATCATTATACCATATTTTGATTTACCGCTATCACTCATTTATCACCTCTTACTCATAATGATTCACTTACTCTCTTATTTTCATGCTAATATCTCTGTCTATCGCCCTATTATAAAGACTTCAACATAACGTTTTTT
>ML437627.1:29085-50230 GCA_005239525.1 Nicotiana knightiana
TCACTTGACTATAGACTTTATCATTATACCATATTTTGATTTACCGCTATCACTCATTTATCACCTCTTACTCATAATGATTCACTTACCCTCTTATTTTCATGCTAATATCTCTGTCTATCGCCCTATTATAAAGACTTCAACATGACGTTCTTTCACATTTAGCTCCTCCTGCTTCATATCACTGGCTCTTCAGGACGCCTAACATTCTTCTTCTTCTTCTTTTCTTTTTCTTTACTAGTGGCTGGAGTCATACTAAGGCAAATATTTATCCCTTCTAGGATCCGAGTGCCTATCTTCTGAAATTTCTGAATATTCTAGTATTCATATCTGACTGTTCTATTCTAGAGTGACCATATGGCTATCTCCAAATGAGAACTATTACCATGTTCTGCACTATCCTTCAAAAATGTTAAATAATGATAACAATCTATCCATAATTTTATGTTACTCTAACCCCAGCTGGATCCTGATATCCTGTCATTCTCTTAAATTATTTCAGTTAGCTCCCACTGGGCATAATTGAGATTGGTATGGACAATTGTAGATATCTATATTACCGTTGAAAGCAACTAAAATATGCTTATAGTTCTCTGCCATGATTATAAATACTGATAATATTTATTAACTAGGTACCTCGTACCCTTCTTTATCTTGCTAAAACTCGTATCTACCTTTTGTTTCTCTTATTTCTTTTTACCATATGGGTAGATAAATATTCTTTCCTTAGAGCTCCTTATTAAGAAACTAACACATCTTAGTACACACATGATCTTCTGAAGCCCTCACATTTACTCATCATAAGCATGATGCAAAATTGATTTCCTCTGACTCAAATTTTTCACAACCACATTGCAATATCTTACCCTCCATCTTTCTAGATGTATGCATCGTCGTATTATAAATAAGATAGAATTGAGGAAATTGAATTCTTACGATTGAGCTCTACCACGCGATCTAGAGTAAGAAGAAAGAGTAATAGTCCTAAATGCCCTGTAGCCTCTTGCTTATAAGTGTGGTGCACAACACACCCATAAACAAGACTTTACTAGACACGAATCACAGACAACCCCTAGGACAGACCTGCTCTGAAACCAAGTTTGTCACGACCCAAACTGGAGGATCATTACTAGCATCCGGGCCATACTTGCCGAGCACCAACATACATTTTTATCTAACCTTATTATTATCTTAAAGGGATAACAAGATCAATATAATGGTAGATATGGATCATGAACATACATCACATGGGATGACAAGATTGCTAAGAAACTACATAAAAGGTACGAGCTACAACGCTGCCATGAAAGACTATACAACAAAAATTAGCCAACAAGGTATACCAAACAATACATGAGTCGACACCTGTCTATGAGCCTCTAAAGGAGCATAAGTAATGCAACACAGTCGGAACAGGGCCCCGACATACCCATAATATCTACAACAAAAATGCAAACCAAGACCACAGCAAGTCCGGAGAAGGGATCTCACATATAACCGATGAACTAGAAAGCCTATTGTGGTGGGGGAGCCGTGTCTACCTGTCTATCAGGACCTGTAGCACGACATGCAGCGTCCACAAATAAAAGGACGTCAGTACGAATAAAGTACTGAGTATGTAAGGCAGGAAAGCATAAATAAGAACAGTAATGTAAAGAGAGATGTAGGAGATACAACCTATAGCATCTGAGTGCTTCTAAGAGACATTAACATGAAACACATGATACATATATATACATATTCTTTTTAAACATCCGCCTCTGTGGGCATCATCATCATCATAGATTATTCGCCTCTGTGGGCATCATCATCATCATATCATACCCGGCCTCAAAGAGGACTCGGTAAACCCAACTGATCAGTGGTTGCACAATAGGTGCCATACCCGGCCGACTATAGCGCGGCTCGGTAGAGTAAAATAGATACATATATATAATGCATGCAAGACTCATTGGAATCATGTTCTGAACATTACAGAGTGACGTAAGGTCGGTATTCTCCGTACACATCATTAGGGCTAACTCTTCATCGAGAATCTTATAAAAATCAGGAAGTACCAACAACATTGATAACATAAGAATAAGAGAAGCAACCTCAAGATCAATTGTATAAGAAGGGAAACAATGTAAGTACTGCTATCTTCTAAGAGTAGAGTATCTTTGGAAGCTCATTTATCACATTATGTACAATCGGAGTCGTGCAAAAGAAGGAAAGGTATAGCCTCACATACCTTGTATATACTGTCCCATACTCAAGCTACGTAAATGTCACAACTCCTTAGTCTACGATAAGAGAAACGACACTATCGTTATCGTTTAAGCGTCATAACTATTATGTATCGACCACAACCTATTTTACGATGAAACAGACAGCACCTCCCCTATTTATATGACTTCACACAAGTCAAAAAAAGCACCAAACAGCCCAAACAACATCAATAATTATCATATTGAGCCTCCGAAAACAGTCCACACACAACCTAATCACTTCACACATAAGACGACCACCGTAGTCGTGTCAACTGACCCGGAAATGTTACGATGAACGACCACCTCACAACCCTATATCTATATGGTGTTTCTCCACAATCTTCCTCCTTCAAAACTCTACAAAACAGTAGTAAAACACGCAGCCCAACAATAACACAAAACAGTCCGCTACAAGTCAAATAACTCGAACTCACGGCTTTCAATCACCATCCCGTGAGTTCTAACTATTAGGAAACATATTATTTATCATCCTTCCTTGATATTTAAACACTTAAATACAGATATTAGACGTTTCTTAACTATGAAGTACCTTCCAAAACTATAAGTCAAAGAAAAAGGAGAGACGGTATAATGACACTTACGTCGTAGGGATCGTTTTGATGTTATTGCTTCTCGATTTCATGCCCGGGATGATATTATTCTTTGAAACCCTAGAATATAGCTTGAGGTTATGTTTATGGGTGTTCTATGGTCGTTTTATGCTGAATGATGAAGAGAAAGCCGACCTAATGTTTATATATATCAAGTTTGGAAAAGTCAAAGAGGTGCTAGCTTTGCACCCTATGATTGGTCCATCTTCCGACGCTTATATATTTTTTTATCCTGATGTTGTATGAACGAAAGGTTAAGAGCGTTGGAAAATAAATTACAATACCTTTAATTTGGTATAAACTAGACTCATATAAATTGCAAATATCTCCCTACTCCTATGTCGTATCGATGAACGGTTTAATGCGTTGGAAACTAGACTCATAGATATTCAGTTTGGTAGGTAGATCACCTCCTAATTCCAAGTATATCGGGATAAAATCTCAGTTACATTTGGCCTAATGTTAAGCACATTATGAGTGTAACTTGTGAAGACCTTTGCCAACTTTTGTTCCACCACTTGCTTGACTTCAAAACGTAGAACAAAACTATCGTACGATAAAAATTAACTCATATAATAACCTCCTTATCATGTAATGAACCATAGTCTCACCCTAAAGTACATGCTATAACATTCCAAACTCGTCGACTTTCGACGAAACTTATTTTCTTCAATTGGTTTAGCTTCTAAGCTTTCCAACCCTCTTGGTACTCGTAATTCATGATCTTAAATATTTGTAACCTCCAACGTAACATGATTAACTTACTTTATATTCCATCAAATAGAATCTTATTTCTGAGCTTACATCAATTGACTTACGATGTACTCTCACGTACGAAAACATGGGGTGTAACATCATCCCAAGAAATACACAACATCAACAAAAGCTATGGTTGCTGCTTGGGGAGAAAGTTTAGATGAAGAATCAGATGATGAAGATAGAGATGAGCAAGCACTCATGGCAATTGGTGAATCAGATGAGGAATCAGAGGTAAGTATATCTCATCTCAAAGACAAGATTAAGTTCTTATCCAAAGAAAAGCTCTAGGAATTATTACTTGACTTCATTGATGATTTTGAAGAAATAAATAAAGAATAAGAACAACTGTCTAAGGAGTGTGTAATGTTGAAAGCAAAGTGTAAGAACCTGGAGCTCAGAGTAAGTGAATCTATAAATGAAAACACTGCCTTGAAGAACCATATTCATCCACTTGAAACTAAGGTCCTAGAGTTAAAATCTGAAAATTTAAAACTGAAACTAGGAACTAGCAAGAAGATAGCTGACACCTCTCAACTCATGTTAGAAGAAAATGTAGGCATACTAAAGGATGAGTTGTATAATAGAGATGAACAGATAAGAGTGCTAAAATAGGAACTCGGAAAGGTCAAACATGAACTGGATCGAACATGCAAATGGAATAAATCTTCTGATGCCTTGACATGGCTTCAAGAAAATCACAGTAGCAACAGAAGAGGCCTTGGATTTGGGAGTCAACTACCTAAATGGGATCCCAAAAGTAAGTACCTCACACTTCCTGAGAAAAAAATCAGCACCCAATGTGGTAAGACTGGTCACTACAAAATTGAATGCAATGCAAAAGAGCAAGCCAATCAAAGGAATAAAATCTTTGTTCGAAAGAAAAATGGGCTGCCAAATTGGGCCAGAAGGAGCTTAATTCATCCTTTTTCTCATAGAAAAGGACCCAAACTAGTTTGGTTTCTTAAGACTAACCCATGATTTTCTCTTGCAGGTTCAAGTGAAAAGGAGCAGTCAAATATGGTACTTGGATTGTGGCTGCTCAAAGCACATGACATGGAACAAGGAGTAGTTCCTTTCACTTGAAAACCTCAAAGGAGGAAATGTCTCCTTTGGAAATGGGAAGAAAGGTGAAATTATTGGGGTTGGTAAGGTAGGTAAGGATGACACACATTCCATTGAGAATGTTTACTTGATAGATGGCTTGAAATATAGCCTAATCAGTGTGTCACAACTGTGTGACAGAGGTAACCTGGTTGCATTCACTTCTACAAAATGTTTTGTGATTAATCTTATCACTGACAAGATTGTTTTGCAGGGAAAAATAGTGAATAATACCTATATCATAGACTTGTCCACACTATCAGAAAACGAATTAACTTGTTTGAGTGTGTTGGACAGTGATCCCCTCCTTTGGCACAAAAGACTTGGACATGCTAGTTTAAATCAACTCAACAAACTAGTCTCCAAGGACCTAGTGATAGGTCTCCCTAACATTAAGTTCAAGGAAGACAAATTTTGTGGGACTTGTGCAAGGGGGAAGCAGGTAAGATCATCTTTCAAAAGCAACAAAATGGTAAGTACCACCAGGACGATGGAACTGGTCCATATGGATCTATGAGAAAATTAAGCAGAGGTGGTAAGAGATATGTAACGGTGCTTGTTGATGACTATTCTAGATTTACCTGGACATTGTCTCTAACATCTAAAGATGAAGTATTTGACATGTTTACTTCTTTTGTTCGAAAAATACAGAAACAATTAGGAAATCAACTTGCATCAATAAGGTCTGATCATGGCACTGAATTTGAAAATGCAAAGTTTGCTGAATTTTGTGATGAACATAGCATAGATCATAACTTCTCTACCCTTAGAACTCCACAACAAAATGGAGTTGTTGAAAGAAAGAATAGAACCCTTGAAGATATGGGTAGAACCATGCTTCTTTCTAGTAAACTACCTCATAGCTTCTGGGCAGAAGCAATAAACACAGCATGCTACATCATAAATAGGTGCATGACTAGACCACTTGTAGAGAAGACTCCCTATGAGTTACTTAAAGGGAGAAAGCCCAATATATCCCATCTTAGGGATTTTGGCTATAAGTGCTTTGTGCACAACAATGGAAAAGACTCCCTAGGTAAGTATGATCCCAGAAGTGATGAGGGAGTATTCTTGGGATACTCTTCACATAGGAAGGCTTATAAAGTGTATAAAAAAAAGAACTATGTGTGTTGAAGAGAGTGTACATGTTGTTTTTGATGAAACTAACATTCTCTCTGAGAGACAGGAACAAGTAGATGAAGAAATTGGGCTGGTCAGAAATCAGACCAAACTGGAGCGACACTGGAGGAAGGAACGGTTGATGGAACAGGTTCATCCATCCCAGGAAACATGCCAGGGGGAACTGAGCAATAAACTAATTTCCAAACCTCATTGGAACCTATCCCTGATCTTGCTCCTCAGCAACAAGACACTATAGGATCTTCAAGTAGTACCCAATTGTTGTAAAACCACACAGATATCAAAGCTCACACCCCATGGAGAACATTATAACTGATTCAACATCTAGAATCAGATTCGGATCCTCTTTGAAAAATCTATGTGTTTTTGATGCTTTTCTATCCTTGATTGAACCTAAAAATATTGTTGAAGCTTTGCAGGATGCAGATTGGTTAAATGCAATGCAAGAAGAACTCAACCAATTTGAAAGGAGTCAAGTTTGGCATCTGGTATCCAGACCCTTTGATAGATCGGTGATTGGCACAAAGTGGGTATTCAGAAACAAACTTGATGAATATGGAACTGTTACAAGAAACATGGTAAGATTGGTGGTTCAAGGATACAATCAGGAGGCAGGAATAGACTATGATGAAACCTTTGCTCCTGTGGCAAGGTTGGAAGCAATTAGGTTCCTCATAGCCTTTGATGCTTACATGGAATTCACCCTTCACCAGATGGATGTCAAGAGTGCCCTCCTGAATGGCTATCTCAAGGAATAAGTGTTTGTAAAGCAGCCTCCGGGGTTTGAAAACAAGGAGAATCCTGATCATGTGTACAAGCTTGAAAAAGAACTATATGGACTCAAGCAAGCTCCAAGGGCATGGTATGAAAGCACCTTATTCTTGAAGGAAAAAGGCAAATATATCTTGGTAGTGCAGATATATGTAGATGACATAATCTTTGGGGAAACTTCTGAAAAGTTAAGTAATGAATTTGCTAAACTAATGGGGAGTGAATTTGAAATGAGCATGATTAGTGAGCTTAACTTCTTTTTAGGCTTAAAAATTAAAAAAGTTCAAATGGAACTATGATCCATCAGCAAAAATATGTGAAAGAATTTCTTAAAAATTTTAAAATGGAAGACTAAAAGGAAATTGACACTCCTATTGCAACAACCACAAAACTAGATGTAGATGAACCTGGTTCATCTGTCGATCAAAAGTTGTATAGAGGAATGATTGGTTCATTGTTGTATCTTACTGCTAGTAGACCTGACATTGTCTTTAGCGAAGGGCTTTGCGCAAGATTTCAGGCTAATCTAAAGGAATCACACTTAACTGCAGTGAAGAGAATCTTGAGATACTTTAAAGGCACCACAGATCTCTGTCTTTGGTATCCTCAGGTATGGCACACTTTTTGGGCTCATGTCTTGTGTCTTGGACCACTAAGAAATAGAATTCAGTAGCTCTATCTACTACTGAGGCTGGGTACGTGGCTGCAGCCTCATGCTGTGCTCAATTACTATGGATTAAGCAACAACTGATGGATTTTGGCATAGAGGTTGGATGCATTCCTATCTTCTGTGATAACACAAGTGATATTAGTATAACAAAGAACCACATCCATCATAAAAGAACAAATCACATAGATGTTAGACACCATTTCCTAAGAGACAACTATGAGAAGAGAATGATCTCTATTGAATTTTGTGCTACTGACAAACAAATTGCTGACATCTTCACTAAGGCACTAAATAGATAGCATTTTGAGAGAAACAGGTTAGAATTAGGGATGATTAAGATCACCTAATGGAACCAATTCAAAACAAAATAATTTTTTTTTATTTTGGCTAGGAATTCTGAAAGGTGTAAATAATCAGAATAATCGTGGCTCAGTCTCATGCCTTGGAATGCATACTCTCGTGCCATGTGTTAATATGACTCCTTGGTTACTAATGATGTTTTTCTATTTTTGTAAATTGAGGCTTAATCAAGAGATACTAACAAGATGAACCTGGTTCATCAATGCTGGTTCATCTAACAGACAAGGTATGTGCTCATCACTATACACATATTGAAATATCAATAGTTACTCATGAGCAGGACTCTATCTATAATAAGCCATTACTAAATCTAGTACCCATCCCAAACCGTCGAAACCCTTTCAACCTTCTACTCTAAAACCTTGATCCTGATTTTCTTTAACAAAAATCATCACCATGGCTAACACTCCACCTCCTACTCCATCCTCCTCAACCACACCTGACTACAGTATCACTCTTGAAGATACTGGTTCCACTCCATCTCAATCAATTTCCTCCACCCCATCTCAATCACATCCCACACCACCCCTCAAAATAAGCCTATTTTGTCTCCTCCAATCACTCTCGTTGTACAACCAAGCCCAAATTCAGAACCCAGGAGAAGGCGTGTGAAAATGCTCGCCAGAAAGACTGTGGCCTCTGGATCTCTTGCTAGGAAATTGAACTCAAAGCTTCAAGATAGCCAGGCCCAAGTATCTAAGAATTCCAGTGACTCTTTCAAGTCCGCCAATGAGGAGGAAGCAACTGGTTCGTCTGATTCTGAACATGTAACATCTAAAATTGAGTCTAAGCCAGTCACTTCTGAAAATAGGTTTGTTTTAATTGGGTCTGTAGTGGCTGTGGATATTCCTGATAGGAGAAGAAGAGGCGGTAAAAATAACTTTGTGAGTGAGGGAGAAAGAAGTATTGTGAGGGGAACAGGGGAAGGAGGTACTCCATTGGCAATTTGTGGGACTGTCCCAGTGGTTGTTGAAGAAGGTTCCAAGGATTTAGGGGGAAGTAATTCTAGAGAGGCTGGAAAATCTTTAACATGCAACCGATGAACCTAGTTCATCCATCGAAGAAACTTTGGCTGATCTTATGAGAAAGTTAGGGGAAAGCTATAAACCCAAAAAGAAGAAGGCACCCAAGACCAAGAAATCTGCTCCTCCAGTGGAAAGCAAGAAGAGAAAAGCCACTCCTTCTGTTGATGCTTCCATTCCTAGAGGTCACACCACAAGGAGTGCAATTAGGCAGAGTGAAGAGGAGTTGCAGAAGGCTTTGAGGAAGAGTAGGAGAAAGAAAGCTGAAAAGGGGAAGGCAAAAGTGTTTGAGCTCACAGAGACTGTTGATGTTGAGGAGATGGACCTGGTCTATCAAGAGGAACAAATGGTAGAAATTGAGTTTCAGACACCCAAACCAAAGAAGGCCAAGACATCTTCCAAGAAGTCAGCATCTGTGTCTGCTACACCCTCGACTGGTTATAGAAGGACTAGGTCCACAAAGAAATCAAAGAAGGCTCAGGTTGATAATGATGAGTGGAGTGGTGAAGAAGCAAAGGAGTCTGATGGAGAGACAGACAAATTGACAAAATTTGGAAAGCACGCGATACTAAAGGGAAGGTTGCTGAAGGATCTTGAAGAATATGGTATGATTTACCTTGTGGACACTCTGGAAGTATAGGGCTGGAAGGACATGGTCCTTCAACTTGAAGGCAGGCTGGCCAGGAGTGAGATTGTCGAGTTCATGAAAAAGGCAGAAGTAAAGGATGGCAGGGTATCCAGTCAAGTGAAGGGGGTTAAGATCTCCTTTGGTGACAACGAGCTGGGTGAAATTCTTGGGGTTCCCGCTGAGGGATATGATGATTTACAAGACAACGGTGGCCCATCTTGGATGGCCTTCCTTCTGCACTGCAAATCACCAGGAGGTTCAGTGACAATGCTGAAGAAGTGGAGCCAAGGGTTGTGTTCAAAAGCGAGATGACACCTCAACACAAAGTGGTGTTTGAGTTTGTCAATAAATGCATACTGCCCAGGCAAGAGAGGAGGCACATAGAAAACTATATGGATTTAACTCTCATGGAATTCCTGGACAGTGGAAGGTAAATCAACTGGCCCACTTTCATAATTCAGTTGCTGGACAGGGTGGTAAATGGCTCCAAGGCTCATGTTATTCCATATGGGTTCATCCTAACGACTGTGCTGGCTCACTTCAAAGTGCCCATGAAGAAAACAGAAATGGCCACTATCAAGGACTATTTTGGGAAGAACACGCTTCTAACATGTGATTATGATGTTAATGTTCCTGACAATGAACCTGATTCATCAAGTAAAACGCCTATGAATAGTAAGGTCAGGGTGCTTGTGCATGAAGGTGGGGTTAAGTATGCATAAATACTTCACCTGAAGACCCGCCTTGCAAAGGTTGAGGCTGAGCAGGATGCTCTCAGATCTGAACTGGCTAATGAAAAGGATAAGAATGCAGGGACTCTTCAACAAATGCTCTCTCTTCTCCAAGCAAAGAACCCAACCTCCACCCCATCCCATCCTTAGGTGTCCAATGCCGTCCCTCACCCCTCTAAGACCCAGTTCGGGATTTTTTTTTGTTATCCTTTGATTATGCTTGTAACTGTTTTTAGTTCTTTGTGTGTTTAGTGCTTGAACCATGCTTTCATCAATGAATTGTGCTGTTTTTTCTCTTACCCATTGTGTCTCACTTTTCTTGATAGTTTACAACCTTGGTTTACTATTGATGATTAATACATGTTTGCACTTGCAGCTGCCTCAGTGGCCATGAGTTATTATTATAAATCTGGTAATTCTAATACTTTGCAACTTTTCGATGATGACAAAAGGGGAAAGATGTGTTGTGATATTTATAACCTAATGAACCTGGTTCTTTATGATAAATGCTGAATAATATAAAAAGTGTCAATGTTGGATTAAAGTGATTACAGGATTAAGCACAGAGTTTGTCATCATCAAAAAAGGGGAATTTTTTTGATCAAGAAGCTGAATGTTTTTGAAGATTGAAAATATGAACTCAGAGTTGAACCAGGTCCATCACTAGAGACATAGACATGCAGAGTTAATGGCACGTGAGGTGATCGCAAACAGGAGATAAGCACAATCAGTGATCTGAAGATATATCTCCTGGTCGAAAAGGTTGCAAATTGATAGGGAGATGGACTCCTTATTCAGTAAGGATAGAATCAAGACAGGAGAGGATCTAAGGAGTTGAGATCAACTAGAACTCTTCCACCAAGGAAGAGTTGCATCATAATTGGAAGAGTTGCATCCTAATTCCAGTATATCTCCTTTTCTACAAATCCTATATATTGTTAAGAGTTCTTATTGAACAGGCGCACAAAAACGTAGAAGCAAAACGAGAATTGATAACAAAATTACCAAAGCAATTTTGTAAGCAGTTCGTGTGAAAATTTCCTGTGCGATTCTGAAGCTATTTGACGCTAGAAGAACCAATTCCATCTGTTGTCTTTAGTCTAGTTTATTTGTAGTAGGTGATTACAAAGTGTATCTTTCAGCTTTATCTAGAAGTATTTGTAATAGGTACTGAGTATTCAAGTTAGAGTTAACTTGAAGGTTGTCGCAAATAGCTAGAGGCTAGTTTTCCACAAAGGGTTAGATTTAATCCTTAGGTTTACAAAAGAGTTTATTTTGTAAATGTTGTTTGGCTCATTGATTTAGTGAAGAGTTTGGAAAAATCCTACTAGGAAGTAGGTCGTGGTTTTTTCACCTTTTGAGCCAAGTGTTTTTCCACGTAAAATTGGTGTGTTCTTTATTTTCTGCAATTATTATTTCGAAAATTGTAGGAGTTGGAACACATAGAAGAACATGGTCCTTCTATAACTACTGCACGCGAAAATTGGTCACCACACAAATCACCTCTCCCCCCCTCTTGTGTGGTATTGACATAGATAAATAACAGATGCCATCTGAATGTTGGTCTGGTAACTGTTGTTGTAGGCAAACTCTGCGAGTGGAAAGAACTGGTCCCATGACCCTCCGAACTCCATCACAAAGGTGCGGAGCATATCCTCAAGGATTTGAATCGTGCGCTCGGACTGCCCGTCCATCTAAGGGTGAAAAGATGTTCTAAGCTCCACCCTAGTGCCTAACTCCTGTTGTACGGCTCTCCAGAACGGTGATGTGAACTGAGTACCTTTGTCTGAGATGATAGATACTGGAATACCGTGAAGGCGGACAATCTCTCTGATATAAATCTCATCCAATCTCTCTGAAGAATAAGTGGTCAGCACCAGAATGAAATGAGCTAACTTGGTCAGCCGATCCACGATCACCCAAATAGCATAGAACATTCTCAAAGTACGTGGAAGTCCAACTACAAAGTCCATGGTGGTCCGCTCCTATTTCCACTCGGGGATCTCTAACCTCTGAAGTAATCCACCCGGCCTCTAGTGCTCATATTTTATTTGCTGGCAGTTGATACACTTGGCCACAAAACCCACTATATCTCTCTTCATCCTTCTCCACCAATAATGTTGTCTCAAATCTTGGTACATCTTTGCGGCACACGGATGAATGGAGTATCGCGATCCATGAGCCTCCTCAAGAATCATCTCTCGAAGCCCATCCACATTGGGCACACAAATCCAGCCCTGCAACCTTATCACGCCATCATCATCTATAGTCACATCCCTGGCATCACCTCGTCGGACCCTGTCCTGAAGAACCAGAAGATGGGGGTCATCATACTGACGCTCTCTGATGCGGTCATAAAGAACTGACTTGCTAAAGACTGAACACCCAAGGCTAAAGGCCTCTCACCTGTTGGAAGATATGCCAAGCTCCACTAACTCTCTGCCCGGTGACTCAAGGCGTCGGCCACTACATTGGCCTTCCCGGTTGGTATAATATAGTGATATCATAGTCATTCAGTAGCTCCAACCACCTCCCCTGACGTAGGTTAAGGTACTTCTGCCTGAACAAGTGTTGTAAACTACGGTGATCAGTATAAATCTCACAGGGAACACCGTACAAATAATGAAGCCAAATCTTCAGGGCGTGAACAATGTCACACCTCCTTTTTTCACTACCCCCGGATTAATGAAGGGGTAATAAGGGAGTTTTTCCAATTAAAGTGACATTATTCGGATTTGGGATTTATTTATGTTTCAGAGTCGCCACCCGGATTTTTGACGATGCTCCGGGACACCGTTTTATTTTAAAATCCCAAACCGAGGAAATTTTGACTCTGTTTTAAATTGTCTACGAACTAGAAATCCGGATAAGGAATTCTGTTAACCCGGGAGAAGGTGTTAGGCACTCCCGAATTCCGTGGTTCTAGCACGGTCGCTTAACTATTAATATTTGGCCTAAATTATCTGATTGTTTACGTATTTTAGCCTATTGTGCATTTTGCCTTTTTACTTTTAAGCCGCTTTTAATATTTATGGATTTATCTTGAAACAAGTCACGATGGCGTGCACTTGTCGTTTTTGAACACATTGTAAACGCGCCATATGAAATGCACCCGCGATTTACAATATATGATTTTTATTATAATTTGAAGTTGAAGACGGGGACATGAGTTGTCGCACCCGAGTGTAGATTACATAGTCAAGACTATGATCGTGACGGTTTTATTGCTTATTTGAAGCAAAGCTATTGTTCTTTTGTTTGTAATACTAGTCTAAAAGAGGTATTTTAGACTATAAGATTTGCATGTTTGTTCAAAATCTTCTAGGACTATGTTAGCTATACTAAGGATGAGTATTTGAGCCATGGCCAAATCTTGCCCAATTTAGTAATCAACACTTTAGGCCAACCTATTTTGGCTATTTGATCAGTCCATCTTAAAACGCCGAATCTCTTAAATAATCACAAGTCTGTTCTTAAACATCTTCATTTAAAAAACTAGTTTTCATGAAACTTTAGAGCTTTCTCCAAGTTATATTAAACTAATAATCAACAATAAAAAATTCAAGCCTTAACTATTCATGGCTAATTTTTATAAATCTGACCACTAAAGATAAGTAAATTATTTTAAGAACACTAGCCAAGAGCAGAAAACTACTATCATTTATGGATTAAAAGGAAACAAACATGTTTTGCTAAAACTTTAAACCAACGAAAGATGACAAACTTATTTATGCCAAAATGAACAGAAAAAGAACAATCAGTACGTATGATCCACAACCTTTATGCAAATACCCATCATAAAAATTCAAACTGTATATTAATCAAGAATAAAGTAATGTATGAACCTCGTTTTGGCCTCTCACAAAATTGAACGAGGAAAAGAAAAGGAATCTGATCGAAGTCCACTTCACCGGAAACCTCAATGAACATCGTCGTCGACTCGAATCTGACTGAAAATCAATTGCTCACTGCTTCGAGGAAGAACAACAATGGTTTTAATGGTGTTTTTGTTGCATTTTCCAGTTGGGTTTTAACAACCATGTGTGTGTACGCGGCTATAATTTAGAGGTTAGGGTGGAGGAATTGTGGCTACTCAATGGAGGAAGGGTGGCTTATTTTTGGAATTGGATGCGGCCGTCTTTCCTTTTCCGTTCTTTGAGTTAAAACTTTCTGTTCAGTTGCTGCCGAAAAATCTCTTAGAGATACAGAGAATGGGGAACGGCTGGTGCTACTTAAGTTTTACCAGGAGAAAATAGATTGTTTCGGTGGTTTCGATGGCTAAATATCTGGTGAGGTGCTGGATGTTCAAAGGAGGGAGGGGTTGTTAAAGATTTTATATATGTAGAAGAAGGCTCTTAGGTCTTTTTTATATTAGGGGTCTTCTAGGTTAAGGAGTATGGGCTTAGGAATTGTGGGCTTGGTCCATGTCTGTTAGGTTTTAAATTTAGGCTAAGAAGACTACAATGATATAATGTATTTATAAATATGTAAAAATTATTCTTAATTGACTTTAATAAATTATTATATTTAAAAATAAAACTAAGAATTAAAGTTGAAACTATATTTTTCTTTTTTGGTATTTTTCAAAGATTATATAAAAATAAAAATCATAGTAAAATAGTATGACTACAAAATGAAACTATTTTTTTTATAATTTTAGTTTTTTGTGATAAAATAAAGTAAAAACTAGTTAAAATAGCGATATTAGACCTAAACTAAATATTAAAACGCTAATATGGGCAAAATTTCGGGGAGGGTCAAAAATTACATGTCTACAAACAATAGCTGTTAACTCGAGATCATGAACCGGATAAATCTTCTCATGCACCTTAAACTTCCTGGACGCGTAAGCAATCACCCTACCGTCCTGGATCAATATTGCACCAAGTCCCATCCTCGAGGCATCACAATAGACAGTGTAGGACCCTGAACCTGTAGGCAACACTAATACTGGGGTTGTAGTCAAAGCTATCTTGAGCTTCTGAAAGCTCTTCTCACACTCCTCGGTCCACCTGAACGAAGAACCCTTCTGAGTCGGTCTGGTCATAGGTACTACAATAGATGAAAATTCCTCTACAAAGTCACGGTAGTACCCTGCCAAACCAAGGAAACTGCGGATCTTCGTAGTTGATGACGATCTAGGCCAACTCTGCGCTGCCTCCACCTTTTTCAGATCTACTTTGATCCCATCACAAGACACTATGTGGCCCAAGAATTCCACTGAATCAAGCCAGAACTCACACTTAGAGAGTTTTGCATACAATCTTTTCTCCCTCAAAGTTTGAAGCATGGTGCTCAAGTGCTGCTCATGATCTTCCCGGGATCAGGAATATACCAGGATGTCGTCAATAAACACAATGATAAAGGAATCAAGATAAGGCTGTAACACACTTTTCATCAAATGCATAAAAGCTGTTGGGGCTTGGTCAGCCCAAATGACATTACAAGAAACTCATAGTGACCATATCTGGTCCTGAAGGCAGTCTTCGGGATGTCTGGCTCCCGAATCTTGAACTGATGATAGCCAAATCGCAAGTCAATATAGGAAAATACCCTGGAACCCTAGAACTGGCCGAATAAATCATCAATGCGAGGCAAAGGATACCTGTTCTTCACTATAACCTTGTTACTGTCGATAATCAATACACATATGCATAGAGCCATCCTTTTTCTTCACAAATAATACCGGAGCACCCAAGGTGATACACTGGGCCTGATGAAACCCTTATCAAGAAACTCCTACAACTTCTCCTTCAACTCCTTCAACTCAGGAGGAGCCATATGGTAAGAAGGAATAGAGATGGGCTGAGTGCCCGTCAACAAATCAATGCCGAAATCAATATCTATATCGAACGGCATACCCGGAAGATCAGCTGGAAATACATCAGGGATGTCCCTCACTACTGGGACTGACTCAACTGAAGGGATATCAACACTCACATCTCTCACATAGACCAAATACGCATCACACCCCTTCTCAACCATCCGATGAGCCTTAAGAAAAGAAATGACCCTGCGGGGAGTACACTCTAAGGTACCTCTCCACTCTAATCTCGGCAAGCCTGGCATAGCCAGCGTCACGGTCTTAGCGTGACAATCAAGAATGGCATAGTGGGGCGACAACCAGCCCATGCCCAAGATAACATCAAAATCTACCATGCTGAGTAACAAAAAATCAACCCTTGTCTCAAAAACACTAAGAGTAATCAAACACGACTGATATACGCGGTCCACAACTAGAGAGTCTCCCGTAGGAGTAGATACATAAACATGGGAACTCAAAGAATCCCGAGATATCCCCAAATGTGGAGCAAAATAAGAGGACACATATGAATACGTAGAGCTTGGGTCAAATAATATTGATGCATCCCTATGACAGAGGGGATAATACCTTTGATGACTAAATCTGAAGCAACGACCTCGGAACGGGCTGGAAGGGCATAGTACATGGCCTAGCCTCCCCCTCTAAGGTGACCTCCAGCTCCCCGGCCTCCACCTCGAGTTGGCTGAGGAGGTGGAGTGGCAGCTGGGGCTGAAAGAATAGCCGGAGGACCTGGTGGAGCACGTGGAGGATGATAAGTCTGTGGATCTCTAATCATGTGACGAGTGTCACCACACTCATAACAACCCCTCAAAGGATGCTGCGACTGGGATTGAATAGGAGCTGGCCTGCTGGGCTGGCCGGTAATAGCACCTCGAACTGGAGGCATACTAGATACTGGCGGTGCATAACAGGGCTCCTGAGGTCTAGGAGGAGCTAGAATACCGCCGGCTGCTGGAAGAGCTGAATGAACAGGGCGGCTTACAAAACCCCTACCATAGCGTGCTACTGGTGCACGAGCTCCTGCATAATGGCCAGTCTCTCGAGACCTCTTGGCCTCTCTCTCCTCTCGGTCACAGGCAAACATGCCCTATACTCTCCTTGCAATACTCACTGCCTGCTGATAAGTGATATCCATCTCCAACTTTCTGGCCATATTGGTCCGAATACTGGGGTGGAGTCCCTTAATAAAGCGACGAACCCTCTCTCTAACTGTGGCAACCAAAGACAGTGAATGACGAGCTAACTCATTGAAATGGACTGCATACTCCAACACAGTCATAGTACCCTGGCGCAACTGCTCGAACTCCACGCGCCAAGCATCCCTGAGGCTCTGAGGGACATACTCTCACAAAAACATCTCTGAAAACTGAGTCCAAGTGAGTGAGGCTGCCTCATCCGGACCACTCAGCTCATAGGCATGCCACCACTGATATGCCGCTCCCCTTAGTTAGAAAGCGGTGAAAGAAATGCTACTAGTCTCCACAATGCCCATAGTGTGGAGAATACGATGACACTCCTCAAGAAAACCCAGAGCATCCTCTAAAGCTAGTCCGCTGAAAGTAGGTGGGTGGTACTTCTTGTACCTCTCAAGTCTGAGCTGCTCTGCCTCAGAATCAGCTACCCTAGTCTCATGCTGAACCGGAACCACTAGGGCCATAGGAATATAATCTGAGGCATGATCAACCTGGCCCCTCTGCTCAAGAGTGCGGACTGCGGGAGTCTGTGCCCCTCCCCCGGCCTGAGATATAACGGGAGCTATCAGAAGTAGTCCAGCCTGAGCTAGAGTGATGAACATGATCATGAACTGAGCTAAAGTCTTCTAGAAAGTTGGAGCAGCAACAGGAATCTCCGGTGCCGGCCCTCTAGCTGGACCTGGTGGGGGCTCCTCCGCTGCAGCTCTCGTATGTGCTCGGGTTACACCACGTGCTCGTACCCTACCCCCGCCCTACCTCTAGCAGCTCTGACTGGGGGCTCGGGTGCCTGATTATCGGTCCTCCCGGTACGGGTCCTCACCATCTGTGGCAAAGAATAGAATAGAATTTAAGAATTTTGATGTCAATAACTCGCACGACGAGGAGATTAAAGAAATATGACTGTTCTTAACAGTTACATAGCCTCGCGAAGATAAGCACGGACGTCTCCGCACCGATATGCGAGACTCTAATAAACCGGCTTGTAACTTGTGACTCCTATGAACGTAGATGCTCTGATACCAACTTGTCACGACCCGATTTACCCTCCGAAAGGTATCGTGACGGCACCTAGTTTCTACGACTAGGTAAGCCTACTGTTAAGGGAAAAATTGAAGTAAAACACAAAAAATAAAGGAAATAAGGGCAATGATATAAATAACATACTGGCCGCTCGGCTCATACAATAATACATTTCGCAATGACCCGGAATGTCACAAATACCTCAACCACTAAAATCAACTTGGAACCACGCTCTTGCAACTAGTACCCAACTCTGAATGGCCCGAATCTATTCAAATAAATTACATAATGTAAATATAGCTATAAGCAAGTAGTTCAACTAATAAATTCGAAGCTAAGACGCGAAATTAGGAATATCTCCCAAAATGTACCCCGGGCCCATGCCTCGAAATCGGGTAAAATTAAAAAATTATGAGCACCCGCTCACTCATGAGAACACTCGAAAGGGTATCGTCAAAATACGATGTCAAAATCTCACCAAATCTCAGATTTTCATATGGGGAACTTTTTCCCCCATTTCCAAACTTTTAACCTCAAATTCCTTGATTAGATTGAAGAACTTACTGTAGATTGATGAAATACAAGTGAAATAGGGTTAAGAATCGTTACCCACTGATCTCCTCTTCAAAAATCTTCACAAAATCGCCAATTCCCGAGCTCCAAACCGATTTTAGAAGTTATGAACTCAAACCCTCGATTTTTCATATTTCTGAGAAGAGATTTCTGCTTCTGTGAAGGGACCACCGCACCTGCGGTCCCACTTCTGCGGCTGGGGATCTTCACTTGCGAAAAATCATTAATCCCCAAGGATCCGCACCTGCGCTCCCTTCTCCGCAGATGCGGTGTTGTTTCTGTGGTTCTTGAGCCGCATCTGCAGCCACTGGTCCTCACGCCCCAGACCGCACCTGTGACCTCTCTTTTGCTTCTGCTGGGACGCACCTGCGGTCCCACATCCTAAGTCCCATTTTCTTCCCGTTGAGCATCTGAAACACACCCGAGGTCCCCGGGACCTCGACCAAACCTACCAACTAGTCCTATAACCTCATTCAAACTTGGTCAAGCCTTTAAACCACATCACATAACACCAAAAACAAGAATTAAACATGAATTCAAGCCTAAGAACTTAGCATTTTTCCAAAATCTACAAACGATGTTAAAGCATGTCAAAACTAGTCCGAATGACCTCAAATTTGCCTCACAGGTCACAAATGACACTACGAACCTACAGTCACTCCCGGTATCCCATTCTGATCCCGATATCAAAATCTTACCTATCGACCGAAATCACCGAAAATCTAACTTTCGCCAATTGAAGTCTAAATCTACTACAGACCTCGAAAACACATTCTGGACGTGCTCCTAACCCCAAATTCACTCAATGGAGCTAACGGAGTCTCCTAAATTCCATTCTTGATCCGTCTTCAAACAATTCCGACTACGATCTGATTTCTAAGGCTTAACCCATAATTAGGGACTAAGTGTCCCAAAACTCTCCGAATTCCATGACTAATCACTCCGGCAAGTCCCAATAGCAGAAACAAACGTGGGGAAAGCAGTTATTAGGGGATCGAGGATCAGGGCTCTAACTCTCAAAATGATCGGCCGGGTCGTTACACTATCATGGTCATGTGGTACCTTGTATGACACTAGTCCATAAATGTTGGGTGTTATAGCTCGGGCCGTATTTTATCCCAAATTGACAACCTTCAACAAAAAACATTTTTGAGCTTATCTCAATTTAATTATGGTGTACCTTCACGTACGAAAACATGGGGTGTAACATCATTTCCCCCTTTGGAATATTTTTCCTCGAATATTGACTGATGCACTTATCATCTTCATAACCTATGTCTTCCGAATGCTTTAGTACTATCCTTGCCATCTAGGAAACTTTTCTGTGAATAAATCCAAAAGCCAGATCATTCCCCCCTTTAGGTCTCTATCTCACACCACGACTTGTGGTTGGAATCTTCCGAAACTCGTAATTGTTTCTACCTTCTATCATGCACCTTGTACGACTCTGACTTTGTGTGTGCACCTATACGACTCTTCTCTCCTCTTTCCTCCAGCTTTTATCCAATCTTTAGGCCTCACTTTGTGAACATGTACAGAATTATGAAAAGTTTTCCCTCTGGGTGTCATTAGCTGTACTACATATAAGTAAGCTAACTATACAATAACTCTTACTTCGATTTATCATTATTGAGGTCTGCTACCAATGTCACGACCCAAACAGATGGGTCGTGACGGGCACCTGGTACCTTACTCAACTGAGTACCAACGTAAGGTATCTTTCCTATAGCATCATCATAGGTAAGTGGGCCAGAAGGGACGTATGAGGTAAGAAGTATAAAACATCAGATAACACTCGACATAAAGCGACCCTACCTGATATACTGACTTATACATATGTCGTACGGGCCTATAAGGCCACAATAATCACTGGTACACTGAACCTAGGCTGACAAGGCCATACAATCTTTCATATACATGACACATGTCTACAATCCTATAAGAGTACATAAACGTCATAAGGTTGGGACAGGGCCCCGACATACCAGTCAATACATGTCTAAATCATACTAACCAAATAAGCAACTTCAGAGCAAATAGTGCGTATCAACATCTTCCGCTGAGCTGATAGCCTACTTAGAGGACTCTCAACTTGTCTATCGGGACCTGTGGTCATGAAATTCAGCGTCCCCAGGCAAAAGGGACGTCAGTACAGATAATATACCGAGTATGTAAGGAATGAAATTCAGTAAACAATAGACATGAGAGAAACATGGAGTAAAAGACTCAACATGTATATTTGAATAGCTCTGTGAATCATTTTATATTATAATGTCATGCATATGCATATAAATGTCATACCATGCATGGGTATATGCATTCATAACATCATCAAGCCTCTGAGGGCATCCCATCATATCATCTCGGGCATATTATCAACGTATACTAGCTGATCAGGTGGTGATGCATTTATAATGCCGTAAACTTTTCCCATATCCCATACACACACACACACAAACACACACACATATATATATATATATATATATATAT
>ML437627.1:51588-75612 GCA_005239525.1 Nicotiana knightiana
GGCATTATATATGTGTGTATATATATATATATATATATACACACATATATAATGCCATCTGGTCAGGGTCAATGTAAATGAATGCAATGCATGAGAAGTACGTCAAAAAAAATCTTTCGGAATGTCATAAGACCATTATGCCTTTGATTAATATCATGAAGTAAACTTTATCAAATTATGTATTTTCGGAGACCCATGAACAGACGATAGGATAATACGACATATGGGTAATCAATAACATAAGCATCTCTAGCATTTCTATGAATATAGTGATTTATGGAAGTTGTGCATTTGCTCGTTTTGTTTGTATTGTTGGATCATGCCAAAAGAAAGAAGGGATAGCCTTAACATACCTGAGCGGATTCTCTTGAAAATCCCTCCAATACACCATAATCGCGATAAAACATGTAACATCGGATCGAAGTAGGGAAAAATCCGTATGATATTCTTGAGAAAGATTGTGCCGTACTCCCTTAGAATCTCAATCTTACGCTTTATCGTATCATGAAGTTTCAAACAAGCTAATTGAGCTCCATCGGATAGCTTATCCTTAATATACAACCTAAATTATCTTCATCTTAGTATAGCCTTAAGATACAACCTAAATGATCTTCATCCGTTAGCATAGCCTTAAGATACAACCTAAATGGCGTAATGAGATTGTCTCAAAATTGTTGGTTTTATTAGCCCCATTAGGATGACAAATCTTTGGCCTAAAGGCCCCTATTTTCCACATATTTTTAATGACTAAGAGTCATTACTTGGGCTGCCACGTTAAGGAGGGGTCAAACTTATCCAAAATTCTATAAGTAATTAACTAATCTCCCACTAAAAATCATTAATTACCCAATTATCCACATAATTAAGAATTATCTCAAATTACTTAAAATACTACTCCTTTTAAAACACTTTATTTACCCTTCTATCATGGTCATGTGGTACCTTGTATGGTACTAGTCCATAAATATCGAGTATTCTAGCTCGGGCCGTATTTTATCCCAACATGTTAAACTTTGACAAAATTCATTTTCTTCGATTTGCTTACCCTCTCACCTTCACAAATTTACTAATCACTTGTTTGAAATAGCATAATGCTTATAGTCTCAAAATAATCCCATTCCCGAACTTACATCGATTAACTTACGATGAAACTTTAACATACGAAAATGCGGGATCTAATATCTCATTTCCAAGCTTCCATAAATTTACTTATGGCATACTTTCACATATGAAAACATGGGGTGTAACATCATTCCCCCCTTTGGAACATTCGTCCTTGAATGTTGATTGATGCACTTATCATTCTCATAACCCATAGCTCTTGTGAATACTTTAATACTCTCCTTGACATTTAGGCAACTATTCTGTGAATAAATCCAAAGGCCAACATTCCCCCTTTTGGCCTCTTTCCCACACCATGGCTTGTGGTTGGAATCCTTCCAATCTCGTAACTGTTTCTACCTTCTATCATGTAGCATGTACGATACTGACCTTGTAAGTGCGCCTATGCGACACTTCTCTCTTTTTCCCTCCAGCTTCTAGCCTATCTCTAGGCCTCACTTTGTAAACATATACAGAGCTTGATAAGATGTCCCTCTGGACATCTATGGGTATACTGAAATTCTTCGCTCGGTACTTTGTTGAACTTACGAATATTGTTATACCTTATTTCATAGCTTTGGTTATCTATCCTTATGGCCTTACTACATCTAGGTAGGTCATACTACCAAACTCCAGGTTAGTCTCGTTGCTTATCCCATATGTATAGATATAAGTCTTTTAATGCTTCCACATTATTGTTCATCTTAAGAATGACGACCTAATATCATCTTATACTTTGTAACTTTTATCCATCCATTGTTGATTCACCTCAATATTGATCTACAATCGACCACTAATAACTTGAAACCTCTTACGTAATCACTAGGGCTCACGTTTCATCGAGGAACATTTGAAGTGATCTTCCTGATCCACCTGGGGTTGATACTATACTTCCATAACCGTATTTCATAGCGTCCCAACGTGATTCATCCTATGGGGGTATTCTAATCCCGTACAACTCATGAAATCCCTTTTTTTCTTTTCAAATCATAACTCAATCGAAGGCCCAAACGTCATCCTTTATCTATCACAATTACACTATTAGGAGTCGTTTGGTAGGAGTTATTAGAAAAAATAATGCAAGCATTAGCTCTGTGCATTACTAATACCTTGTTTGTTATATTTTTTCAACCTTGATATAATTAATACTTCTATTAGTTATACATTATACTTGGTATTATTCTATGTATAAGCAATGCATAGAAAGCCATGACATTAGTAATGCAAGGGGTTTTAATGCTTTCCTAAACATGGTTAAAGACCTAATTACCCCCCTCAAATAATGGGAATTCTATGTGACAGACCATGTTATCGTTCCAAACAAGTGATGATTATGCACAGAATGAAGCCCAAGAGTGTGAAACATCTAATTTTGAATTAACGTCACAACTTTACCTAGATTCACTTCATTGAGCAACATAATGTTAAGACAGAGCATCAAAAGTAACCTTGTTATAGCTTGATTCTTTGATAGTACTAATTTTTTTTTTTGCATTATTATTTTTGTACTGATCTATATAGGTTAATGGATCACTTAAAAGAGCCTCGGCCTTTCTTGTTCTGTTATCTATAAAGTCAATTATTTTTAGCTAAAGTTAAAAGTTATGGAGGGTACTTTTGTAAACACCCAATTTTAAAAAAATTATCAATGCTTTAATACACCAAACGAAACAGTGAATAAAAAATAATCTCAGCATAACTAATGCCAGCATAACTAATGCCACCATTACTAATACCAGCATTACTAATACACTCTATTCAGCACTATTCTTATACCTCCTACCAAACGACCCCTTATTCTACTACCAGGGTAGCATTCCATCTCTTCTAAATGTTGTTAGTCTTAGACTCCTCTGAGTTCATTCAGGCTATAATGAGCTTCTTATAGCTTAGAAAAACCATTAGCTCTCTTGTTTTCATGGGCTTAATCCTGGGACTTATCCATTCTCGTCACCTTCTCACTCGCCCTTTCTTATCCTTACTCCTGTCTTCCTAAAACCTTGGCGCTTTACCATACTTTAGATTGTGACCTACACATATCTATTTATATTATTCTCCATCTTCCTTCAACTTGCTTGCACCATATATTTCCTTATGTTATTCAGGTAAGTAATGACTGTAAATCTAGTCCTAAGGGTATGGAACCCCGAACTTCGTATTTTCTCACTATTTTTGGAGTGGGTGCACATGCTGGATGACACGTGTGTGGCATGCACTAATTGGGGATTTGGACTTGGTCCTTCTCGTGGAAACTATTGAGTTGTGTATTTACTTTTGAATCATATGTTAAATCGTGTTTTCAGACTATTGTTATATTTGGGTTGTAAGCCATGTTTGGGGCCTTGTGCCGACTTGTTTAGACCCCTTGGGGGCTTTTACTGCTATTCCTCACTGTGTTGACTTATAATTTACACTCATTCATATTATGTTTAACTTATTTTGAAACTCAGCCTTATTTACACTATTTTGAGATATAAAATGATGTTTTTGGGTCGAGTACCCCGTTTTACTGATAGCCCGAGTGGCTTTTTGAGAGTTTCTGGCTGAGTGAGGCCGAGGGCCTGATTGTGAGGATATGATATGTCACGAGATGGCTTGATATTAGTGCTTGGGCTATAGGATCCCCTCCGGAGTCTGTACACACCCCCAATGAGCACAGGTACCTACTGAGTGCGAGTGCCGAGTGACGAGTGATTAGGAGGCATAAGTGACTGTGAGGTTGCCCGAGGGGCTGATTATGAGTGACTGTGAGGTGGCCCGAGGGGCTGATTCTGAGTGACTGTGAGGTATGCCCGAGGGGCTGATTCTAAGTGATGTTACGCCCGAGGGGCAGTTTCTTATTCGTGATTTTGCCCGAGTGGCTACTTATGATTCATTTCAATTTTTTTTACACTAACTTTTTGGAAATTTTTCTTAAATTGTTGGAAATTACACTTTTCAAAGGAGTTTTACTGAAATTAGCTTTTTTTAGCGTGATGATTTAACGTATTCACTGTTGGAAAGAAATAATGTGCTTATTATGAAATTATGATTTGACTTTTTGTGTTTCTTACTACTCAAACCTGATTTATTTTCATTATTACTGAGTTGGCGTACTCACATTACTCCATGCACCTTGTGTGCAGATCCAGGTGCTAGGGTAGAGTGAGTTGTGTATATGTTCCAGAGACTTCTCGAAGATTTTACGAGGTAGCTGAACGCGTCCGCAATCCTCTCTCTCCTGCTTACTATTATAGAGTTTATTTTCTAGGGTTGTATATTTTCTGTAGATGCTCATGACTAGTGACTCCGGGATCTCGAGGTTGTATTTAATATTCGGTGTAGCTTTATCTATTTTAAAATGATTAAACGAAACATTTATGGGTTATCAGTTTAGTAATGATATAAATGAAAGATTATTTACGATTTGAGTGTCAATTTGGCTGGCCTAGTTCCACGATAGGCGACATTACGACTGGTTTAGATTTGGGGTCG
Organism: Nicotiana knightiana; assembly: GCA_005239525.1. Lineage (NCBI taxonomy): Eukaryota > Viridiplantae > Streptophyta > Magnoliopsida > Solanales > Solanaceae > Nicotiana > Nicotiana knightiana. The sequence continues at coordinate 56,164 of ML437627.1, forward strand.
TGACACTTTTGGAGTGCATACAATTTTGTAGTGAGACTGTTTTCACATGGCCATTTCTCCTTCAAGTTACCATGTTTTGGTTGAAGCCTTCTTCCTTATTTCCTCAGCTAGTCTTTCATTGTAGTACTTAGGGAGGAACCTTTGACTCTTGTAAATCTGCGAGCTTAGTACATCGTATACTTGACTGAATTTTTGATGTCCTTCCTTTTTTATAATTATCCGTAGTTAATTACCTCCACGCCCTTGTGCTTGTAGGGTTGCTTCTGAACTGATATTTTGACTGCCTTCCCAGTGGCATTCTCTTATTTCCATAATACTCATACAGTACCTTTAACTACCCCAACTCCTATTTGAATATTTCTCAAGGGTCACGATGTCATATCTACGAAACTGAATTTACTATGTTGGGGTTTCACTATGTTATCTTGCATGATCTGTTGATTTGTTTGTATCCTCTTGTCTAGCCATAACTAGGCTCTTCCTGAATCAACTACTAACTATTCGTTGGCCCATTCTCATATCACTATTCTGCATAATCTTTCTTGGGTAATATCCTTTGTCATAACTTACGTCTCACACTAGCTCCTTATCAATCAATAACATCTCGGGCAGAAACCCTTACTTCCCCTCCTTGACGTCGTGTTTGCATAATGTTCTGGAATCATAGCATATATGTAGGATTTGAATAGGTGCAATCTCATCCTTTTTCTCATTTTTATTGCATTCTTCCTTACCATTCCATTATTACTAAAACCATTTAATTCTGACTTAATGCCACATCACTCCATATTCCCCCTTTTAGGGGAGTACTAAGATTTAGTGCTACGACGATCTTCCTATAGATGTTTTACCTCTTCATCCTTGGCGTCTTTTCACATCATCGATGAACCTTACTCGCCTTGCGGTAATCCTTCTGTACCAAGGATAAGAGAATGTCTTACTCACAAGAGTGACACCTAGTGTAACTAGCACACATAGTCCCTTAAGCTTAACTTTGCTCACATTGCTTACTTTAGGGAAGCGTCTTCCTGAATGATCTTTAAAGGCTATCCTTCTGTTGTCCATTCTATTATCGGTGGAATGCAATATGAAATTCTCATGATACTGACTATTACCAAATCACTCAGTCCCTAATTCATGTTTAGTTTACCTTGTTCACCAGCCCATACTGATTTGTATTACTCTGGGGTCTAACTTGTCCTTCTGGTAATCATGTTAGAGTCATGAACTTATTTCTCAAAATGAGGATGTGACTTTATGGCCTATACTCTTTTATTGTCTCAAACATGTCACTTCTCGTCTTTTCATTCACTTGACCATAGACTTTGTAATACTGTCATTTTTTTTATCTGCCATTGCCATCCATGTATCACATCTTACTCATAATGCTTCATTAATTCTCTTCTTATTTCCATGCTAACAATTTTGTCTATCACTTTATTCTGAAAACTTCAACAAGATATTTTTTTGCTTTTAGCTCCCCTTGTTCCATCCACTGGATCTTCGGGTTGCCTAACATTCTCTCTCTACTAGGGACGGCATCCACACTAAGATAATATTTATCCCTTCCAGGATTCCATTGCCTACCTTTGTAGTGCTCATATCTAGTTGTACTATTTTAGAGTGCACTATCTAGATGTCTCACTATAATGACCCGATTGATCGTTTTGAGAATTAAAGCTTTGTTCAATGGCATAAGGTATTGAACAGCTTCGTATGGTGATTTTGTACTTAGAAGTGCATTCGAATTTGGATTTGGAGGTCCATAGGGTGATTTGAAGCATTTCGGTGAAAGTTGAAGTTTGGAAAGTGGAGAGGTTTGACCAATAGTTGACTTTGGTGATATCGGGTTCGGAATGTGATCCCGATAAATGGAACAGATTTGTTATGTCATTTGGGACTTTCCTGCAAAATTTGACGTCATTCCGGGTTGGTTTGATTGGTTTCGGCACGGGTTTTTGAAGTTGAAAATTTGGAAGTTCATAAGTTCGATCCGTGGTGCAATTTTTATTTCCGGTGTTGTTTTATGTGATTGAAGACCCTGAGTGAGTCCGTGTTAGGTTATGGAACTTGACTGTGTGTTTAGACGGAGTCCGGGGGGCCTCGGGTGTGTTTCGAGTGGGCTACGGGTCAATTCCTCCTATTTTTAGCTGTTGTTTTTGTTTTCTGGTGTTCTTCTTCTAATCGTGAAGCTCCTTTCGCGTTCACGAAGTATCTCTGTTGACCGCCTCAATTTCCTTCTTTGCGTTCGCTTAGCTCTACACATATCCTTCTTCACGTTCGCGTTCGCTTTCGTGTTCGCGTTCGCGTTCGCGTCCTCCATTCCGTGTTCGCGTAGTAGAAACCATGTCCTGAGCACTGGTGGTCGTTACTCTTCACATTCACGTGTTCCCCTATGGGTTCGCATAGGTTCCCCTCTTTTCTTCTCCGCATTCACGAGCGTGTCTTAGCCTTCCCGAAGCACTTCCTGGCAGCCTCACTTTTCTTCTTCGCGAACGCGGCTCTTCTTCCGCGTTCGTGATGCACAATCACCTGGGCAGAATATAAGATTTTCAAATCGAGGGTTAGGCCATTTTTATCATATTTTGAATTGTAGAGATAGGTTTTGAGTGATTCTTTGTGAGTTTTTCAGGCAAATCGATTAGGTAAGTATTCTTCACCTAGAATTTAATATATTCCATGATTTTATCTTCATTTTTATCATTTAATTTGTGTTTTGAGTCGAGGAAAATGGTGGTTTTTTAAGAAAGTTTTCAAAATGAAAATTCATGATTTGAAGGACGAAATGGCATCGGAATTTGATAATTTTAGTATGGTTGAACTCGTATCGGAATAGGTGTTCGGGTTTTGTGAAATTTATCGGGTTCCGAGGTGCGAGCCCGTGGTCGACTTTTGGAATCGATTTTTAGATTTTGATAATGATTGGGACTTTATGATCTGGAATAGCTGCTTATTTTATTTGTATTTTGAAGTTATTTTGGTTCGATTTGAGCTGCCCGGAGGTCATTTCACCTGTGAAGTTCATTTAGAGTGTCGGTTTGTCTTCTTTGAGGTAAGTATCTTGCCTAACCTTGTAGGGGGGACTACCCCTTAGGATTTGAATCTTCTATGTTGATCGTAGTCCGTGTACGCGAGGTGACGAGTACGTTCTTGATTGTAGTCCGTGTACGCGAGGTGACGAGTACGTGCTCAGACTTATTTGTTAAAATTGGCCTCTTAGAGTTCCTACATCCTTGTATTCATTTAATATGCAGTTGTTCTTGTTATGATTACGTTCCTTAAATTACTAGTTTCACCTTTACCTGCTTAATTAGAATAAATTGCTTCATGATCCACTCTTATTTTTTACTTGATTCGTATGTGCCTTAATTGAAACTGTTATCTCTTCACTTGGCATCTTATTTTTTCCTAACTGCTTATCTTTATTTGAAGTTTTAGTCATCCCTTTTGTAAATGTTCACCCTTAACTGAGGTTATGGTGATCTTCTCGGTGCCTACCTTTATTTGAATTGGTTGTATCTCTTCCCTAATTGTCCAAACTTAAAAGAAGCTTAGATATCATATGTGGAATTTCCCTTATTTGGAATTATTTGACTCGTGTTAGTTTCTTATTGTTGAACCGTACATTGTGGGACCATTGTTACATATTATTTTCTTTCCTTTTGTTGTTATTGTTATTACGCTCAGTTTTATTTATTATGGTTATTCCTTGTTAACTAGTTCTACCGTTTCTTGTGATCGAAGGTTCTAGAGTTGATTTACTTGACATACTTGTATTATTGTCATTATTGATGTTTTACTTGTTGTGGTGGCGCATGAGGTTTCTGCCGTGCAGTTGTTGTTATTGCGATGCACGAGGTTTCTGCCATACGGTTGTTGTTATAGGTTGCACGAGATTTCTGTCGTGCTGTTATTACTATTGATATTTTCACATGTGGTGTGACAAGGCGGGATATATATATATATATGGGGGTTGCGCATGTGGTGACACAAGGTGGGAACATTATTATGCACATGTGGCGAGACAAGGCGGGCATTTACTTTATTATTGCACACGTGGCGAGACAAGGTGGGCTATGTTAGATATTCATTTGTGATGAGTTGTGATGGCATGGGGGTATTCTTGTTGTTGATACTTGTGTAGTGGTACACTTACCCGTGTGAGCTTTATCTTGTGAAAGTTGTGAGAAAACATTATGCATGTTGTTCATTTCTTTTCTTATGCCTTCTAGTTGGTATGAACCATGGTAGGACACTTGCACAAGCATTACACGCAATTAAGCACACTTATTGGTTCAGAGGTTTTTCTTGATATTGTTGAGTATAGATGTACTCCCTTATGTACTTGCCTTCTATGCATGAGAGTGGTTCTATTTGGCACATGAGTCGTTAGTGCGGTTATGAGGTAAAATGAGGGCACAAGATGCCAAATGTTAGGGTATAGATATTGGGACCCGTGAGTGTGAATAGTCTGAGGTTTGGTGCCTCGTGGAGTTAATTGACTGAAACTTGATGTGAAAGTGGTTGTTGTAGTTGAGGTATTATGTCTTTCCTTTATCAGTGATTGTCGGGTTTAGGTTGTGTTTCCGTTCATACTTTTATGTCATTATTATGGTATTTCTGCTGATAGTTGTTGTTTTCTTTTCTTACTATAACTACTGTATTACTTTCCATCCACGTAGTCTTTATGTAGATATCATACTCTGTTATTCCTATGCTTATACTCGTCCAAGTGGTTTACTCCAGTAGGTGTCTTGACTGTTCCTTGTCACTACTCCACTGAGGTTAGTCTTGATACTTGTTGGGTACCACTGTGATGTACTCATACTACACTTCTGCACATTTTTGTGCATATCCATGTATTGCAAAGTCATTTGATTATTAGCTAGCAACACCGATTGTTGCTGTGGAGAATCAAGGTAAACATGTTGCTGTGTTCGCAAGCTTCGAAGTTACCTTCCTATTTTGTATTCACATTGTTTTCACTTATTTCTAAACAGTTGTAGCAGACTCTTTAGAGCTTGTGACTTCTGCTACCGGTTTTGGGAAACTGTAAATTGTATAGAGAATTTCATTTCAGAAATTATTAGATGTTGCTTTATTATTGTTATTATTTAGAAGATGTTAGACTTACCTAGTCCCTAAGACTAGGTTCCATCACGATACCCAACGGTGGGGAAATTAGGTTGTGGCAAGTTGGTATCCGAGCTCTAGGTTCATAGGTGCTACGGGTCATAAGCGAGTTTAGTAGATTCTTGTGGATCGGTACAGAGACGTCTGTAGTTATCTTCGAGAGGCTATCGGTAACGACCTGACCGGTCGTTCCGTGAGATTTACCCCATTTCCCCTATTTCTGCATTTGTTATGTATCGCTATCTTGTTTTTGATGTGTTGGATCAGTTGGTTTGGGTCCTGAGTGGTTACGGTGAGAGTTTAGGCATTTGGCCTTTTAAAGTAGCCTAATAGTTGAGAAAGTCAACTGAGAGTTGACTTATTGGTAAATGACCTCAGAATGCAGATTTTAGGGCTCTAGTAGCTTTGTTAGGTGATTTGAAACTTAGGAGTGTGTTCGGAATATTTTTGTGATGTCCGGTATAGAATTAGGCTTGAATTGGCGAAAGTTAGTTTTTGGCGATTTTCGATCGGCAGTGGAAAATAAGCTAACGGGGTCGGAATAGAATTCCGGAAGTTGAAACAGGTTCGTAATGTCATTTTGGATATGTTTGCAAAATTTTAGATTAATCGGAAGTGATTTTGTTGGTTTCGGCGTAGTTGGCAAATTTTAGAAGTTTCAAAGTTCTTAGGCTTGAATTTGATGTAAATTTGGTGTTTTCGTATTGTTTTTGGTGTTCCGAAGGCTCGACTAAGTTTGAATGATATTATGGCATATGTTGGTATGTTTGGTTGGGGCCCCGAGGGGCTCGGGATTGATTCGGATGGTTGACGGGAAGTTGGAGTGAATTTTTGGAAAATCTGTTGTCCTGGTTGCTGGTGTTTTCGCACCTGCGAAAGGGGAGTCGCAGGTGCGATCACGCAGGAGCGGAAGGTGAGGTCGCAGGTGCGAAGTCTGGCTGTGTAGGAGAGGTCCGCAGGTGCGAGGTGTTTGTCGTACCTACGATGTCGCAGGTGCGTGAGGTTGGTCGCAGGTGTGATATTTTGTCCGTTAAATTGGTTATATCAGGTGCACACCCTAGGAATGCAAGTGCAGGTCCGCAGGTGCGACTAGTTTTCCGCAGGTGCGGGAATGACTGTGCAGAGCAGTATAAAAGGACCCCCTCCGTGAAATTTATTAAGTTTCATCAAATTCCATGCGGGGGAGTCCATTGAAGGGGGGTATTGAGAGGGGAGTTCCAGGTTCTTTAGCTAAGGTGAGTTCCTTGATTTGTTAATCCCGTTCCTATGCTATTTTTATTAAGATTAGGCTTGAAAATTTAAGAATTTGGGTAGGAAAAGTTGGAAAAATGGGAGGAAGGAATTGGGATTCCTTTTGAGGTTTTGGAATGGCAATATGGTCCGATTTTGCTGTTCTTGGTATGTATAGAATCGTGAGAGGACGAGGGTTCTAATGATGTCAAAATTTTCGGATTCTAAGACGTGGGCCCGGGTCTCGGGTTTTGCCGAATTTCGAGATTTTTGTTTAATTTGATGGTTTTCGATTGGGTTATGTTCCATGCGTATATATTGATGATGTTAACTGGTTTTTGGCAAGATTCGGAGCAATCGGGAGCAAATTTGAGGGGAAAAGGCATAGCGGACTAGTGTCGTAGCCCGGTAGAGGTAAGTAATGGCCTTAAATTTTGTCCGGAGGGTATGGAACCCCGGACTGCATTATTTTCTCAAGAAATTTGGAAAGACGCACATGTCGGATGACCAGTATGTGGCACATACTGATTTTTGGATTGGACTAGGTCCTCTCCGGGCAGCTAATGAGTTGCATATTTACTCAAAATCTTATGTTAAATTATGTTCTAAAGATTTGTGAAATATTTGGGCTATAAGCCATGTTTGGGGCTTCGTGCCGATCTATTTAGACCCTTTGAGGGCGTTTTACTGTTGTTTTCCTCACTACCTGTTGATGGTTTTACTCAGCATCATTTTGCATACTGTTTTATTTGATACTCAGCCTGATTTACACTACATGAGCATTAAAATGATGTTTTCGGGTCGAGTACCCTGTTCTATTACTTCGCCCAAGGGGCTTTTCGAGTGGTTCCACCGAGTGTGGCCGAGGGCCAAGAGTGTTGGTGAGGTGCTGAGTGATATTAGCGCTTGGGCTGAAGGAGCCCCTCCGGAGTCTGTACACACTCCCAGTGAGCGCACCGAGTGCGAGTGATTGAGTGGTTGGGAGGCATGAGTGACTGTGAGGTGCTGAGTGATTGTGAGGTGCTGAGGGATTGTGAGGCATGCCCGAGGGGCTGATTATGAAACATGTTTTCACCCGAGGGGCTACTTATGATTTTACTACATTCATTTGGGTACCAAATCTTTGTTTTAAAGTTGTTAAAAATTTGCATTGTTTTAAGGACTTTTATGAAGTTGATTTCTAAGGCATGATAATTTCGTATATGTATACTATTTGAAAGTAAGGCTATGTATATTGTGACTTGATGGCATTGATTTTCATGTGATTCCTTGCTCCTTAGACTTGATTTATCTCTATTACTACTGAGTTGGCGTACTCACATTACTCCCTGCACCTCTGTGTGCAGATTTAGGAGTGGAGATCGAGCATTAGCTTATATTCATATATCGCAGCGGAGCCGGATCGTGGGGATTTAGAGGTAGCTGTTTAGCGTTCGCAACATCTCTGCTTTCCCTTCCTATTGTATTTTATCTTTGATTCGGAGTTTTGCATCATAATACTTTATTTTGGCTTATATCGCTAGATGCTCATGACGTGTTGGCTCCGGGTTTTGGGGGGTGTCAGTACTGTATATATATAAAACTTGCCTATTATGTTAAGTAAACTTCATGTATATTGTTATGAATTGCTTGAAACTTAAATGAGATTTTCAAAGGAAATTGTGAACATGCGGTAGTCGGCTAGCCCAGTTCCACGATGGGCGCCATCACGGCTGGTTAGGATTTCGGGTCGTGATAGTTTGGTATCAGAGCCCTAGGTTACATAGGACTCAATGGTCATGAGCAAGTCTAATAGAGTCTCGCGGATCGGTACAGAGACGTTTGTACTTATCTTCGAGAGGCTACCGAACTTTTAGGAAACATTCTTTCTTTCTTGAACACTTTCGTGCTGATCTATTGATTCTTGAAATATGAACTTATGTTTTTTCATTCTCTCACAGATGGTGAGGACACGCCATACCGATCAGGGTGACCAGTCACCGGCTAGACCAGCGAGAGGTCGAGGCCGCGGTCGAGGCCATGGTAGAGGTAGGGGCCAGCCCGCGCAATAGCCGGGAAGTACCTCAGGATCCCCCTATTGCTCATGGTCAGGTTCCCGCCGATGGTATCCCAGCGGGTAAGGCTCAGGCACCAGCAGTGCCTATGGTTATTCTGGGTCTTCAGGAGGCCCTGTCTCAGATATTGTCCGTATGCACCGGTTTGGCTCAGGCCGTTTCCATGTCTTCTTCTGCCACCACAGCTCAGGCTAGGGGAGGCAATCAGACTCCAGCTGCCCGGGCACCTGAGCAGGCTGCACATGGTATTCAGGCACCGGGAGCAGCCCCAGCTCAGCCAGCTACTCCAGCTCAGGATTATGTGGTCCCAGCTATGCCTGAGGACGAGCAGTGCAGGTTGGAGAGATTCAGCAGACTTCAACCTCCTACTTTCAGCGGTAAAGAGGGCGAGGATGCCCAGGGATTTCTAGATAGGTGCCAGAGGATACTGCGCACCGCGGGTATTCTTGAGACCAGTGGGGGCTCGTTTGTTACCTTTCAGTTTGCGAGTGCTGCTTTTACTTGGTGGGAGTCTTTCGAGAGGCGTAGACCGGGTGGTTCAGCACTTCTTACCTGGCAGCAGTTCTCCACGATATATTTGGAGAAGTATGTTCCTCAGTCCCACAGAGAGGAGCAACGTAGGCAGTTTGAGCAGCTGCACCAGGGAGAGTTATCAGTCACTCAGTACGAGATGAGATTTTCCGAGTTGGCTAGGCATGCTTCTGAGATTATCCCTACTGATAGGGAGAGGGTGAGGAGGTTCGTAGATGGTCTTTCTTATCAGCTTCGGTTGTTTATGACTCGAGAGAGAGTATCGGGTGCTTCATTCGAGCAGGTTGTTGACATAGCCCGAGATATTCAGTCTGTTCGCTGCCAGGAGCGGGAGGAGAGGGAGGCTAAGAGGCCTCGTGGTTCGGGCAGTTCCAGTGGTGCTCCCTTCGGGGGACAGTTTCAGCAGGGTAGGGGTCGTCCATTCAGGCCTCCTCAGTCAGGCCGCCCAGCTTATAGTGGTGCATCTTCGGGGCAGGGTCCCCGTGGTTCTCAGTCAGGTCGTACTTCATTTGGTGCCCTCCCAGCTCAGAGTGCAGCTCTAGCACCTCCAGTTCAGGGTTCATCTATTCAGGAGTCTCCTAGTGGCCGTGCAGGTGCTAAGGGTTTCTATCAGTCACCGCCTCCAGCCCTAGGTAGTTGTTTTGAGTGTGGAGAGTTCAGGCACGGGTGGAGGCAGTGTCCCCGCCGTACTGGTGGATCTTCTCAATAGAGGGGTGTTGGTCAGTCAGCCAGAGGCCGCCCTAGAGGAGGAGGTCGAGCAGGGGGAGGTCAGGCTCGTATGTATGCATTTCCAGCCAGGCTGGATGATATAGCCTCAGATGCCGTGATCGCAGGTATTGTTTTAGTTTGTTGTCATGATGTCTTGGCTTTATTTGACTCTGGTTCTATATATTCCTATGTTTCTTCATATTTTGCCAGTTTTCTGGATGTGCCCCGTGAGTCTCTAGTCACCTTTGTTCATGTGTCTACTCCGGTGGGCGATACTGTTATTGTGGACCATGTGTATCGGTCGTGCATTATATCTATTGGGGATCTGGAGATCCAAGTTGACCTACTATTACTCAGCATGGTCGATTTTGACGTGATTTTGGGCATGGATTGGTTATCTCCGTGCCATGTTATTCTTGATTGTCACGCTAAGACCGTGACCTTAGCGATGCCAGGGTGTCCGAGGGTTGAGTGGAGAGGTTCTTCCGAGTATATGTCTAGCAGGGTGATTTCTTACCTGAAGGCTCGGCGCATGGTTGAGAAAGGGTGTTTATCTTATTTGGCCTTCGTGAGGGATGTCGGTGGTGAGACTCCCACTATTGATTCAGTTTCTATGGTCCGTGATTTTTCGGATGTGTTTCCTGCAGACCTGCCAGGCATGCCACCTGACGGGGATATTGATTTTGGTATTGACCTGGTGCTAGGAACTCATCCTATTTCTATTCCACCATATCGTATGGCGCCAGCGGAGTTAAAGGAATTGAAGGAGTAGCTTCAGGAGCTCCGGGATAAGGGGTTCATTCGGCCTAGTGTGTCACCTAGGGGTGCACCGGTGTTGTTCGTTAAGAAGAAGGATGGGTCCATGCGTATGTGTATTGACTATCAGCAGTTGAATAGGGTTACGATGAAGAACTGGTATCCCTTGCCCCGTATTGATGATTTGTTTGACCAGCTTCGGGGATCCAGAGTATTTTCCAAGATTTATTTGAGATCTGGGTACCATTAGTTGAGGATTGGGGATTCTGAAATTCCGAAGACTGCTTTCAGGACCAGGTATGGTCATTATGAGTTCTTGGTTATCTCATTTGGGTTGACCAATGCCCCAGCTGCGTTCATGCAATTGATGAACAGCGTGTTTCAGCCTTACCTTGATTCCTTCATCATTGTGTTCATTGATGACATCCTGGTTTATTCTCATAGCCAGGAAGAGCATGCTCAGCATTTGAGAGTTGTGTTGCAGAGGTTGAGGGAGGAGAAGCTTTATGCAAAATTCTCCAAGTGTGAGTTTTGGCTGGTTTCGGTAGCTTTCTTGGGGCACGTGGTTTCCAGTGAGGGGATTTAGGTTGATCCAAAGAAGATAGAGGCAGTGCAGAGTTGTCCCAGACCGTCCTCAGCTACATAGATTAGGAGTTTCCTTGGTTTAGCGGGATATTATCGTCGCTTTGTGGAGGGATTCTCTTCGATTGCTTTGCCCTTGACCAGATTGACCCAGAAGGGTGCTCTATTCAGATGGTCTGATGAGTGTGAGGAGAGCTTTTAGAAGCTCAAGTCAGCATTGACTACAACACCAGTACTAGTTTTGCCTGCTCGTTCGGGTTCTTACACAGTTTATTATGATGCTTCTAGAGTTATCGTGGGAGCGGTATTGATGTCGGACGGTAGGGTGATTGCCTATGCATCTAGACACTTGAAGGTGCATGAGAAGAATTATCCAGTGCACGATCTTGAGTTAGTTGCCATTGTTCATGCCTTGAAGATTTGGCGGCATTATTTGTATGGAGTGCAGTGTGAAATTTTCACTGATCATCGCAGTTTGTAGTATCTACTAAGGCAGAAGGACTTGAATTTGCGTCAGAGGAGATGGTTAGAGCTCCTCAAAGATTATGACCTCACTATCTTATATCGTCCGGGGAAGGCCAATGTAGTGGCTGATGCCTTGAGTTGCAGAGTAGAGAGTTTGGGGAGTTTAGCTTACCTTCCAGTAGCAGAGCGGCCATTAGCTCATGATTTTCACGCCTTAGTAGATCATTTGGTGAGATTGGATTTATCAGAGCCCCCGCGGGTGTTGGCTTGTGTAGCCTCCAGGTCTTCTCTTTACCATCAGATTAGAGCACGCTAGTATGATGACCCACATTTGCTTGTTCTTCAGTACCGTGTCCATCGCGATGATGCCATAGATGTCGTTATTGGTGATGATGGGGTCATGAGTATGCAGGGCCGGATTTGCGTTCCCAATGTAGATGGACTTCGAGATTTGATTCTAGCAGAGGCTCATAGTTCCCGTTATTCCATCCATCCGGGTGCCGCAAAGATGTATCAGGATTTGAGGCAGCATTATTGGTGGAGGAGAATGAAGAAGGATGTCGTGGAGTTTGTGGCTCGGTGTCTCAACTATCAGCAGGTTCAGTATGAGCACCAGAGACCTGGTGGATTGCTTTAGAGGTTTGATATTCCGGAGTGGAACTGGGAGCGGATCACCATGGACTTCGTAGTTGGACTCCCACGGGCTTCGAGGAGGTTTGATGCTATATGAGTTATTGTGGATCGGCTGACCAAGTCCGTGCACTTCATTCTTGTTGGTACTACGTATTCATTGGAGAGGTTAGCTGAGATTTATATCAGGGAGATTGTCCGTTTGCATGGGGTTCCAATTCACATCTCAGTTTTCGAGAGTCGTGCAGAGAGAGTTGGGTTCTCAGGTTGAGTTGAGCACAGCATTTCATCCTCAGACCGACGGGCAGTCGAAGCGTACCATTCATATTTTTGAGGACATGTTGCGTGCTTGTGTGATTGACTTTGGTGGTTCATGGGATTAGTTTCTGCCACTAGCGGAGTTTGCATATAATAATAGTTATCAGTTGAGTTTTCAGATGGCCCCGTATGAGGCCTTGTATGGTAGGAGATGTAGATCTCCGGTTGGTTGGTTTGAGCCGGGCAAAGCTAGGCTATTGGGCACAAACTTCGTTCAGGATGCTTTGAATAAGGCAAAGTTGATTCAGGAGCTGCTTCGCACGGCGCAGTCTAGGCAGAAGAGTTATGCGGACCGGAAGCTCCGAGATATGTCTTTCATGGTAGGGGATAAGGTATTGCTGAAGGTGTCACCCATGAAGGGTGTTATGAGATTCGGGAAGAGAGGGAAGCTGAGTCCCAGGTTCATTGGGCCATTTGAGGTACTTCAGAGGGTTGGGGAGGTGGATTATAGGCTTGATATACCTCCCAGTTTATCGAGTATTCATCCAGTATTCCATGTTTCGATGATCCGGAAGTATGTTGGTGACCCTTCCCATATTTTGGGCTTCAGCACGGTTCAGCACGAGGGTGTTATGTCATATGAGGTAGAGCCAGTGGCTATTTTGGGTCGACAGGTCAGGAAGCTGAGATCTAAAGATATAGTTTCAGTGAAGGTTCAGTGGAGAGGACAGTCGGTGGAGGATTCCACCTGGGAGATCGAGCAGGAGATGCGGGGCAGATATCCTCCCTTATTCGAGGTTCCAGGTATGTTTCTAGACCCGTTTGAGGACGAACATTTGTTTAAGAGGGGGAGGATGTAATGACCCGACCGGTCGTTCCGTGAGATTTACCCCCATTTCCCCTATTTCTGTATTTGTTATGTATCGCTATCTTATTTTTGATGTGTTGGATCAGTTGGTTTAGGTTCGGAGTGGTTACGGTGAGAGTTTAGGTATTTAGCCTTTTAAAGTAGCCTAATAGTTGAGAAAGTCAACTGAGAGTTGACTTATTGGTAAACGATCTTGGAATGCAGATTTTAGGGCTCGAGTAGCTTCGTTAGGTGATTTGGGACTTAGGAGTGTGTTTGGAATATTTTTGTGATGTCCGGTGTAGAATTAGGCTTGAATTGGCGAAAGTTAGTTTTTGGCGATTTCCGGTCGGCAGTGGATAATAGGCTATCGGGGTCGGAATGGAATTTCGGAAGATGGAACAGGTTCGTAATGTCATTTTGGATATGTCTGCAAAATTTACGATTAATCGGAGGTTATTTGGTTGGTTTCGGCGTAGTTGGCGAATTTTAGAAGTTTCAAAGTTCTTATGCTTGAATTTGATGTAAATTTGGTGTTTTCCTATTGTTTTTGGTGTTCCGAAGGCTCGACTAAGTTTGAATGATGTTATGGGATATGTTGGTATGTTTGGTTGGGGCCCTGAGGGGCTCGGGATTGATTCGGATGGTTGATGGGAAATTGGAGTGAATTTTTGGAAAATCTGTTGTGCTGGTTGCTGGTGTTTTCGCACCTGCGAAAGGGGAGTCACAGGTGCGATCACGCAGGAGCGGAATGTGAGATCACAGGTGCGAAGTCTGGCTATGTAGGAAAGGTCTGCAGGTGCGAGGTATTTGTCGCACCTGCGATGTCGCAGGTGCGTGAGGTTGGTCGCAGGTGCAAGATTTTGTCCGTTAAGTTGCTTATCGCAGGTGCACACCCTGGGACTACAAGTGCGGGTCTGCAGGTGCGACCAGTTGTCCACAGGTGCGGGAATGACTGTGCAGAGCAGTATAAAAGGACCCCCTCCGTGAAATTTATTAAGTTTCATCAAATTGCATGCAGGGGAGTTCATTGAAGGGGGTTTTGCGAGGGGATTTCCAGGTTCTTCAGCTAAGGTGAGTTCCTTGATTTGTTAATCCCGTTCCTATGCTATTTTTATTAATATTAGGCTTGAAAATTTAAGAATTTGGGTAGGAAAAGTTGGGAAAATGGGAGGAAGGAATTGGGATTCCTTTTGAGGTTTTGGAATGGCAATTGTGGTTCGATTTTGGTGTTCTTGGTATGTATAGAATCGTGAGAGGACGAAGGTTCTAATGATGTAAAAATTTTCGGATTCCAAGATGTGGGCCCGGGCTCAGATTTGGCCGAATTTCGAGATTTTTGTTTAATTTGATTATTTTCGATTGGGTTGTGTTCCATTGAGTATATATTGATGATGTTAACTGGTTTTTCGCTAGATTCGGAGCAATCGGGAGCCAATTTGAGAGGCATAGGCATAGCGGACTAGTGTCGCAGCCCGGTAGAGGTAAGTAATGGTCTTAAATTTTGTCCTGAGGGTATGGAACCCCGGACTGCATTATTTTCTCACGGAATTTGGAAAGGCACACATGTCGGATGACGAGTATGTGGCGCGTACTGATTTTTGGATTGCACTAGGTCCTCTCTGCGGCGACTAATGAGTTGCATATTTACTCAAAATCTTATGTTAAATTATGTTCTAAAGATTTTGGAAATATTTGGGCTATAAGCCGTGTTTGGGGCCTCGTGCCGATCTGTTTAGACCCTTTGAGGGCGTTTTACTATTCTTTTCCTCACTACCTGTTGATGGTTTTACTCAGCATCATTGTGCATACTGTTTTATTTGAAACTCAGCCTGATTTGCACTACATTAGCATTAAAATGATGTTTTCGGGTCGAGTACCCCGTTCTATTTCTTCGCCCGAGGGCTTTTCGAGTGGTTCCACTGAGTGTGGCCGAGGTCCAAGAGTGATGGTGAGGTGCTGAGTGATATTAGCGCTTGGGCTGAAGGAGCCCCTCCGAAGTCTGTACACACCCCCAGTGAGCGCACCTAGTGCGAGTGATTGAGTGATTAGGAGGCATGAGTGACTGTGAGGTGCTGAGTGATTGTGAGGTGTTGAGGGATTGTGAGGCATGCCCGAAGGGCTGATTATGAAACATGTTTTCGCCCGAGGGGCTACTTATGATTTTACTACATTCATTTGCATACCAAATCTTTTTTTTAAAGTTGTTAAAAATGTGCATTGTTTTAAGGACTTTTATGAAGTTGATTTCTAAGGCATGATAATTTCGTATATCTATGTATACTATTGGAAAGTAAGGATGTGTATATTGTGACTTGATGGCATTGATTTTCATGTGATTCCTTGCTCCTTAGACTTGATTTATCTCCATTACTACTGAGTTGGCGTACTCACATTACTCCCTGCACCTCTGTGTGCAGATTCAGGAGCGGAGATCGAGCATTAGCTTATATTCATATATCCCTGCGAAGCCGGATCGTGGGGATTTAGAGGTGGTTGTTCAGCGTTCGCAACATCTCTACTTTCCCTTCCTATTGTATTTTATCTTTGATTCGGAGTTTTGTATCATAATACTTTATTTTGGCTTATATCGCTAGATGCTCATGACGTGTTGGCTCCGGATTTTGGGGGATGTCAGTACTGTATATATATATAAAACTTGCCTATTATGTTAAGTAAACTTCATGTATATTGGTATGAATTGATTGAAACTTAAATGGGATTTTCAAAGGAAATTGTGAACACGCAGTAGTCAGCTAGCTCAGTTCCACGATGGGCGCTATCACGGCCGGTTAGGATTTGGGGTCGTGACACTATCGAACTATTAGGACAGTTTCACTTCCATGATTCCTATTGTGCGATTTCATTGATCTCGAATTTTGAACTTTTATCATTTCATTCTCTCACATATGGTGAGGACACGAGCTGCAGTAATTCCTGACGTTACCCACAGAGCAGATGTCACTAGGGGCAGAGACAGAGGCCGACGAGGAGCATGTGCTTCAGCTAGGGTACCTACCAGGTCAGCAGTTGAGGAGCCACTAGTAGTTCCAGTCGGGGAGTAGGTACCGGAGGCACCTGTTGTTACCCCCGGACTTCAGGAGACCTTATCACAGTTCCTGAGTATATTTGGTACATTGACTATGGAGGGATTGATTATGGGTGCACCAGCTACTTCACAGACCGGGGGAGGAGCTCAGACTCCCTCCGCCCACAATCCAGAGCATCGAGTTCATGTATGTCAGGTTCTAGGTGTCATAGAGACACAACATGTAGTCCCAATTCACCTCATGGTTAGGGAAGCAGCATCTGAGGAAGAGCAGCTTAGACTCGAGAGGTACAAGAAGTACCACCCTCCTACCTTCAGTGGATTGGCGACAGATGATGCCCAGGATTTCCTGGAGGAGTGTCACCAATTCTTTGTACTATGGGTATTGTGGAGACGAGCGGGGTTGCTTTTGTTATGTTTCAGTTGAAGGGAGCGGCTTATCAGTGGTGGCGGGCATACGAGTTGGGTAGCTCGGCCAAGGCAGCTTCACTTTCATAGGTTCAGTTTTCGGAGATGTTCCTGAGAGAGTTTGTACCTCAGTCCCTTCGAGATGCATGGCACGCAGAGTTTGAGAAGTTGTGTCAGGGCACTATGTCAGTATCAGAGTATGCGGTGAGATTCAGTGATTTGGCCAGGCATGCACATGCTTTGGTCGCTACAGTTAGAGAGCGTTTCCATAGATTCATTGAGGGGCTCAGGCCTAATATTCGGTTCGGCATGGCTCGGGAGTTAGAGTCGGATGTTTCATTTCAGTAGGTGGTAGCGATCGCTCGCTGCATAGAGTACATATGGGATCAAGAGAGAGAGGACATGCGAGGCCATGAGAGAGAGAGGACATGCGAGGTCAAGAGAGAGAGGATAGGGAGGCGATGAGGCCTCGTAGGCCGGAGATATCTACTGGTCCTTATTTTGGAGGTAGGGTACGGCATGGCAAAGGTTTTGTGGGTCAGCTAGCTTAGTTTGCACTTCAGGCTTCGCACGGTGTTTCAGGTGCTCATGGGTCTCAAGGTACTCGTACTGCTCAGTTTCCACAGCCATATCAGTAGAGAGGTTGCTTTGAGTGTAGAGATACCAACCACTTGGTGAGAGATTGTCCCAGACTTCAGACAGAAGTGTCACAACGGGTTATTCAGGCAAGTAGAGGGCGCCCAAGAGAGGGAGGCCTGGCCCATTGATGTGTTTCATATAGTAGGCTGGAGGCCGTTGCACCAAATGATGTCATACAAGTATGCTTTTTATTTTTACAGAGGGGCACCATTCGTATTTCGTTACGGTTCTACTTATCAAGACGAGTTCCCTAATTTGTTGCTTCACTTATGGGTGAGTTTCACAATTTGCACTCTGTTTATGTGTTTTCCTCTGTTGGGAGATTCTATGGGTGGAAGCCTGTGTCTATCGTTTGTTTTTATTCATCATTGAGAGTGGTGAGACTAGAAATGAATTTCTTGTTGTTCATCATGGTAGATTTTGATGTGATTCCTGAGTATTCGTGGTTACGATTTGTGAATTGGTACTCTACCGGGGTGAGACTTCTGTAAGTGTTGTGATTTATTGGCAGAACAGGGTTAGCTAAAGATTTCAATTAGTATGATGTATATTTGACCCGTGATTTAGAGTTGAGGGTGATACCCTTGCGATTTCATGTGATTTGATATGTTTGAGCCAAGGCCGCGTGCTGCGATGGAGAGTTATACCAGGATGAGATCCTTATGATTGCTCATGTATTTTGATTTTCCGATTTATATTGATTTGTAGTGTGGTACTGATAGAGAGTTGTTCCTGTCGGGCTTGTTTGACATTTCTCTTATGTGTTTCTCTTTATATATTCAATCATTTTCGTTCTGTACTTCTTGAGTTTTAGCTTGAGAGGTGTGTGCACGGTGGTGTTAGTTGTGACTTGTTGATTCGGGTGTATAGTTATGAGGTCTTTGTGGTTCTTGCATCATCATCAGTGTTATGAATATTTGAAATGGGTTCCTATCGGATATGAGGTTAATAGCCAGTGTTGAATTGATTACGGGCAGCTATTGTGATCAGAAATGCTATTTTCGGCCTATGTGTGGTGTGTCATGTTGAGTGGTCGTACCTTGTGGGTGTAGGCATGAGTTGTTGCAGCTAGTTGAGACTGATACTGGGTCAGATTTAGGATCGGGTCTTTTGGAAATGAATGAAATGTGAGAATTTTGACTCTGAGGCTTATCGATGTTGGTAGAAAGGCTAAATTACAGTTGAGATGGTATCGCCAGGCTTATGTGGATTGGGGTGACGTGGGATCACCTGCGGGTGTATGTTGGAGGTGTGCATTCAGTGATTTGAAAATTTCGAGGCGATTCTTGGCACGTTCGAGGACAAACGTTTGTTTTAAGAGAGGGAGAACGTAACGACCCTGTCACGACTCAAACCGATGAGCCGCTACGGGAACCCGGTATCTTACTCAACCGAGTACCAATGTGACGTATCTTTCTTATTACATCATCATAGATACTTCGTCCAGAAGGCGCGTCATGATACAACCAGAGTAAACATGAGGGAATACCCGACATAGAACGACCCAACCTGATATAGAAACTTATACCTGTGACATACGGGCCAATAAGGCCAACGTGATCCATTATATACTGTAAATAAAGGCCTACAAGGCCACACAAATATATGTACACATGACATCTGTCTACAAGCCTCTAAGAGTACATACGTATCATAAAGGTCGAGACTGACCCTGCCATACCAACCAATACATGTACTAATCATACTGACCAAATAAGCAACCTCGGATCAATAGAGTGCATCAACATCTTCCGCTGAGCTGATAGCCTACTTGGAGGACTCTCGACCGATCTATCAGGACTAGCAGGCATGAAACGCAACATCCCCAGGCAAAAGGGACATCAGTAAAAATAATGTACCGAGTATGTAAGGAATGAAAATTAGTAAATAATAGACATGAGAGGAACATGGAGTAAAAGACTCGACATGTAAGTCTGAATGACTCTGTAAATAATGAAATATTCATAATGTCATGCATATGCGTATGTATGGCATGTCGTGCATAGGTATATGTATTCATAACACCATCAAGCCTCTGAGGGCTTCCCATCATATCATCTCGGTCATTGTGGGTAAATCATCAATGTATACCAGTTGATCAGGTGGTGATGCGTATATAACGTCGTAACCTTTTCCCACATCCCATATACATATATTTG
>ML437632.1:0-36390 GCA_005239525.1 Nicotiana knightiana
TTCGTATACGTCAGGAGTCCATTGATGAGAAAACCACTCAGGTCAATAGCTCCTTTCATCATGGGTCACCAGTTCGAGGAGTTGGCCAGATACGGGTCGAAGCCCTGCCTCGACATCTCATTCGTATTCCAGTGGTTTGGGCTTAGATGTGGCCTTTCATTCCTTAGGGAGTGAGAGGGTAAAGGGGAAAGGGTGGGTGGCCCCCTACAAGTTCTTGAAGTCGGATGGAACGAAAGCGCATATAGGAAACGAAACTCAGACCTATGGTGCCAATCACTCGGATTCGTCGTTCACCTTCTCAAACCGACGAAGCCTACTCGACCTTTGATTTTAGGCAAGCAAGCTGCAGCGCGAGTACCCTTTTTTTTACTTTTGCTGCAATAGAGGAGATTTCCATTAAAAGGCTCCTGTAAGGGCGGGTATGAGAAGGGTCCCCCTCTCCCTTGTCAAAGCTTAGTTATCCGTGAATGAGAACTCGTTTTGCTTGTTGGCTGGCTTATGATGGTTTCCTGTCCCAATTCAACGAGCCTCTCATAGCCTAGTACCGGTGAACTAGGCAAGCGACCCTGCAAGGCAGCCAGCCTTTCTGCAAAATCAATGTCCGCCTCGCCGCTGCTTTCGGGTGATTGGAGAATAGCTGTAAGGAGTACTAAACGAAAGTATGCAGCGAGGCAAAGCCGATTGAGAATATGACTATTGCCTCACCAACTAGCTAATCAGACGCGAGCCCCTCCTCGGGCGGAGCTTGCTTAGTAAAGTCTTTTATCTTCCATTCAGGGGTCATGAATGATTAACAGAAACGAAGGGTGAGTGCAACGAACTAGAATTTTGGACCAGTCNGCCTACAGGCAACACCGGCGAGACCTGGGAAGCAACTGGGCTAGACTGCTGATCTTCTGGAGTAGCCTGACCCTGGGAAAGAGACTGTAATCGCCGCCGAGAATAAACATGATGTGCCGGGTGACAGGAATCCTCTGAGGTCAGCTGAACAGGCTTGGTCGGTAGGTGGGCATGAATGGAGCTATTCGGGGGGAGGCGGGACACTGCGAGGTGGGTAGTTTATCTGGGGGCCCAAGCAATGCCCAAAAGTCCCATGCCTTTCTTGGTCGGACCAACCCAACCGGCGATTTCCGACAAGTCTTTCTGAATTGGAAGAGGTTGTGGGAGAGCAATACAAGCGTCGTGCTGCTAGGCGAAGCAGCCCGAATGTTGCACCCTAGATGGCGNGCATCATTTCCTTCCTTTTGCTAGATTAAAAAAAATTCTACCGACCAAGCTGGTTCACTCTTGTGACCTTTAAAAGAGAAACCTGTCATTTACTTGAGTATTTGTTTTCCGGATGTAGTCGGGGTGGACTGTTTTAATGTGCATGACTGTGTGTGACCGCTTCACAATTTACATTCCGCGAGCGGGGTGATTTCTTCCACTACTCTCATGGGAGCAGGCCGTACGCCACGACGGGTTAATAGATGCATCTATGGTTCGAGCCGTTCGACCCTTCGACAGTGCACAATTTATATTTATGTTGGTTCGGGCCGTTTGACCCTCGACATTGCTTGCGCATGATATTTACTGCATACTTTCTGTGATTTTTATTTGATTACTGGCCTAGAGATTTTAAATTGTCAACTGAAATGACGAGGATTTAAGAATATTAAATGTGAAAGAAGTTTCTATTTCCTGTTGCTACTTGTTAAGTTGCTTACAATAGCCATGCTTAGTGTCACCCTTGATTATACTAATTTGACTTCTAGTAAGTGTCAAAGTCGACCTCTCGTCACTACCTCTTCGAGGTTAGGCGGGATACTTACTGAGTACACATTTTTTTCATACTCATACTACACTTGCTGTGCATTTTTATTGCACAAGTACGTTCATAGCTAGTGGCCCTGCTTGACGCAGTGATGTGGCTGACTTGGAGACTTAGACGAGCTGCACCATCCGGAGACGACTCGCAGCCGGCAGAGTCTTTCTCAGATGTATTGTATTTTATTTTAAATTCCTTGTTCAGTTTGTATTCCGGACAAGTATTGTAATACATATATACTTCTTAGAAAATTTGCTCATGCACTTGTGACACCGGGTTCTGGGGAAATTATGGGATTTATTCACTGTTTAAAATTGTTAAGATATTATTGTTTACTCAGTGGAAGTTTGCTAATTATTATTTAAGAAAATGAAAAAGGAATGACTTCAAGAATTTAAAAAAATAAAGATTTTCTTAACTATTTAAATGATTGGCTTGCCCGACAGTGGTTTCCGGCGCCATCACAACCTTAATGGATTTTGGGTCGTGACATTATGGGTAACAACTTCCCTTAAAATTTTCCGGAATCTGAGCATGTGGGCCCGGAGGTGAATTTTAGAAATCTTGCAAATTGGCTTGGGTAATCACTTAAATGATGGAATTATGAACTTTTGAGCATACATTGACTAGTTTATGTAATGTTTGGCTAGTTTCGAGTTATTGGGCGTCACATTTGGAGGTTTGAGCACATTCTTGAATCGGGAACTAGGCTTGATACGAGGTAAGTCTCCTTTCTAACCTCGTAAGAGGGAACCTTCCCCCTAGGTGAAATAATTAATCATGTGAAAATTGTGGGGGGCTACGTACGTACTAGGTGACGAGGGTCCGTGCGTAGTGACTATTCTTGCTATGTCCGGGTAGTTTAGGCTTACACCATTCCTTGTGAACATTGTTAATTGATTTATATGTGCTATAGTTTATATCAATATCTTAAGAATTTAAAGGTTTCAAGTAAATCATTAATTTGAAGAAAAAAAATGAATTGAGGAGAATGCGTATGTTTTATGTGAAACCGTTCTGCAATTATTTTCCGCGGACAGGGTGATATCTTCCACTACTCTCATGGGAGCGGGCTGTTCGCCTCGGCAGGTTAATAGATGCATCTATGGTTCGCGACGTTCGACCTTTCGGCAGTGCAGATTTACTTTTCTGTTGGATCGGGTAGCACATCCTCGGCATATTATGCGCATGCTAATTTCTTGGTAATTTCCTGTGATTGTTAAAACGTTAAAAAGGTCCTGAGAAATAAAGTAGTTATCTGTTTGATAGGAATTGACACATAAAAATACTTGTGAAAAGAATTGTTATTTATTGTTCTTATTGTTATTCATCTTTGATACCCATGCTTAGTCTTATATTTAGATAAATTGTTTTGGCCTAGTAAGTGTCAAGTCGACCTCTCGTCACTACTTCTTCGAGATTAGACTGGATACTTACTGGGTAGATAATGCTTATGTACTCATGCTACGCTTCTGTACTTAATACTCTGAGGCAGGTGCATCTGGTTATCAGTCTGGAGCTCGTTCTTGACTTCACGAGATAAGAGATTCCACGGTGAGCTGGTTCTCTTGATGCCGTTCAACAGCACGTGGAGTCTTTCCCTTTTGTTATTCTGTCTATTTCCTCTTAGACAGTAGGGTAGACGTGTTCTTTTGATTCAATCTACTAGATGCCTATATACTTGTGACACTAGTTCCTGGCACACACATTGGTAGACTATTCTTTTGGAAATGTAACTATTTAAATTTAATCTTCTTGGTCAATTGATGTAAATTTGCCTTTGATATTTGTCATTTTCCCCTGCTTGTGAAAAAAACTCGAGTATTGTTAGTAAAGTTTTATAAAATTAAATGGAACTCACTAGACTAATTGTGTGTCACGACCCAAAATCCATTGAGGTCGTGATGGCGCCGGACACCACAGTCAGGCAAGCCAACCCTCCTTAGTTAATTAAATTCTTATTTATTATTTTTGAAAATCTTTACTTTTCATTTCATTATATAATGATCAAATAAAATTACCGAGTAAACAACGATATTTTAAATAATTCAATCGACAAATACATCCCAAAGTCATCCCAGAACTCAGTGTCACAAGTGCATGAGCAAAATTTCTAGGAAGTATACATATGTTACAATATTGTCCGGAATACAAACTGGACAAAGAAATAAAGTACAATACAATACATCTGAGGGAGACTCTGCCGGTTGCGGGTCGTCTCGAGAGGTGCAGCTCGCCCAAGTCCCCATATCAACTATGCCACGACGCCAAGCGAAGCCACTAGATATACATGCACCTGTGCAATAAAAATGCACAACAAGTGTAGTATGAGTACGGAAACAACGTGTACTCAGTAAGTATCCCGCCTAACCTCGAAGAGGTAGTGACGAGAGGTCGAATTTGATACTTGCTAGAAGTCAATCTAATAAAATCAAGGGTGACACTAAGCATGGATATCATAGGTAATTAACAAGTAGTGATAGGAAATAACAACTTCTTTTCACATTTTACAACTTTGGAATCTTCGTCATTTCAGTTGACAATTTATAATTCCAGGCCAGTAAACAGTTAGAAATCACAAAAAGTACGCATCAATTATCATGCTCAAGCAATGCCGAGGGTCGAACGGCTCGAAAGGCTCGAACCAACGATAAATGTAAACTATGCACTGCCGAAGGGTCAAACGTCTCGAACCATATATGCATCTATTACCCCGCTCGCGAATCAATTATGCGACACGGTCGAGTCACCCTGATCGTGAATCATACATGCGACTCAGGTACTCATAGATACACACATTCACACAATAAATTCACATTTTATCAGGAAAACAATCACCCAAGGGGGTGATAAAATTCTCTTTTAATGGACGCAAAGATAGTATTTAAATCTTTTCCAGAAATTCATTTACCAAGTTCGATAAGGTTTAATCGTTTCCAAATTCATCAATAAATTTACAAGTATGGCAAATAAAACATGCTTTTGGGTCCTAGACTACCCGGACATAAGCATAATAGTAGCTACGCACGGACTCCCGTCACCTCGTGCATACGTAGCCCCCACAAATAGCAGCACGTATTTAATTATTTCACCTATGGAGACAATTCCCTCTTACAAGATTAGAAAGGAGACTTACCTCGTGCCGAAGATTCATAATCGGCCTCCAAGCCCTTCCGACGTCTCACATTGATGCACCACGCTCAAAACTAACCAAATAACGGGAAAACGAATGAAAATATACTCTAATACTTATAACAATTCAATTTATATAAATTTCCAACTCCGCTCGGAAAGTTGACAAAATTGTTCTGGGGCCCACGTGCCCGGATTCCAAAATTTTTTGAAGATAAAGATTACCCATAACTTTACGAACCCAACTATACAATTCTCTCTCAATTTCATGCTCAAATTCGTGGTAACAATCCGAAAATACAAATTCTAGGTTTACTCCCAAATCCCATAATTTCTACAAATTCCCATGCCTAAATCCGCATATTATCATGTATTTAATTAATCAATGGGAAGAAACCACTTACCTAGAGTTGCTTGATGAAAGTCTCCCCTTGAAGCTCTCCAGAATCGTCCAAGCCAAATGAAAAATGAGAGAAAAATGGCCAAATCCCGTCTTAAAATACACACTGCCCAGACCCGACCTCCGCACCTGCGGCCTCCAGCCTCGCACCTGCGTGCCCGCAGGTGCGCCCATGCACCCGCACCTGCGGCTTCCTCCTCCCCAGCCGGGCTCCGCACCTGCGCTCCCTCTTCCGCATCTGCGCTTCCGCAGGTGTGGAAATAACCTCTCACCTACGTCCCCCAGCCAAGCCAGCCAAAATTCGCATCTGCAACGCCAAAGCCGCACCTGCGGCCCTTGTTGCGCAGGTGCGATCACACCAGACACCAACAGCCTTAGCCTTTCCCAACTTCCAAATTCGATCCAATAACCACCCGGAATCCACCCGGGGCCCCCGCGACCCCGTCCATCACACCAACCAGTTCCAAAACATAATGCGGACCTGCTCGAGGCCTCAAATCACATCCAATAACATCAAAGCAATGGATCGCAACTCAATTCAATCCTTATGAACTTTGAAATTTCCAACTTCTACATTTAATGCCGAAACCTATCAATCACATCCGATTGACCCCAAATTTTGCATGCAAGTCACATTCAACATTACGGACCTGCTCCAACTTTCAGAATCAGAATCCGATCCCGATATCAAAATTTCCACTTCCGGTCGGACTTCTTAAAAACCTTCAAATTTCTAACTTTAGCCAAATGACTCCAAAATGACATGCGGACCTCTGAATTCACTTCCGATCACGCTCCTAACACCAGAATAACCATACAGAGTTATTCCCAGACTCGGGATTTCAAACGGACATCAATAACAATGAAATGCACTTCAACCCAGATTTATGAAATTTCTTCTGAAATACTAACTTCCACAATATGCGCCGAAACACTCCCGGGTCATCCAAAACCCGTTCCAAACATACGCCTAAGTCCGAAATCATCATACGAACCTGCTGGAACCTTCAAATCCTTATTCTGAGGTCGTTTACTCAAAAATCCAATCTTAGTCAATTCTTCCAAATTAAGGCTTCCGAAATGAGAACTTTCTTTCCAATTCGACTCCGAACTTCCCAAAATTCAGTTCTGACTACGCCTACAAGTCATAATACCTGAAATAAAGCTGCTCATTAAACCGCCAAACGACGCGCTAGAGCTCAAAACAACCGGTCGGGTTGTTACATTGTGTTAGCTCGCCTAACATCGCGTTGGGCGCCATCACGACACACATTGGTTGATTAAGATTTGGGTCGTGACATATATGCTTATCTCTTTATATTTTGATAAATTCAAAATTATAATTTAGTAAAATAATATTACTTTATTTAAATTTTTAATGAACTATAAAACTTGAAAACTAATCAAATAAGTATTACAGTAGAAAGGAATGTACGAAGAGAGGGGGATAGAGATAATTTTATGATATTTATATTTTAAATTAATTAAAAAATAAAAAATAAATAAATAAATAACACTCAAGAGAATTATTAATAGTACTAAGTACTTGCTAATTCAATAATAAAAATAAAAAAGGATCAATCAATTTATTTGATTATTGTATGATGTGTATTATTTAATTTTGATATATTAGATCATAATTATAAGATTAATATTCTGTCAAATTATTCACGCATCGCGCGGGTTGTTATACTAGTAATAAATAAAGCACAAGGACAAACATCCTAAATATTGGACTGTATTTACCGCAATATATTTTCTTGTACGACTAACTGTATGTTACACTTTCAAGAGGGATATCAAGATCAACAACAATAGTTCTGGTTAAGGCAGAGCAACCAAAGCACTGGGAGGAAACATATACAAAAACATATTGTACACAAAGAAGTGTTCTTTAAGATACCATCACATTAAATACTTTTAAACTATAGTACATAATTATCTAACTAAAATGATAATATTGATAATTTGTGTAACTTTTGACGATGTCCTTTTATTTTAAATTCATGTATTATGCTAATGTAACAATATTTTTTTTGACATTTAGATGATTGTTTTATTATTATACATAAAATTTTCTTGTTAATTAAATTTTATTGTTCCTTCATTTATAAATATTTAAATCATCATGTACCATTATTAACGTGCAAACCACGTTCATAGATACTAGTAAAAAATCATCTTAAAGTTTAAAGTAATAAATATAGATATCTTATAATTAGCTATATTAAAAAAGTGAAAATATAAAAAAAAAATACCTACTCATTCAAATTGGGGAGAGTTACATGTTGGTGTTTTAAAGTTATTTTAAAATTAGAAAAACAAAAAATAAGAACTAATTAAATTAGCCATATTAAAAAACGAAAATATTAATAATAAAAAATCACTACCTATTCAAATTGGGGTGTGGTTTCAATTTGGAGTTATAAAATTATTTTAAAATAGAAAAATGAAAATAAAGAAATAAAAATTTACCAATTTAAATTGAGAAGTAGTTTCTTTCTAATATACAATAGAATGAATTAATGGAGCTTTCTCCTAAAATTCTATACTTGGCGTCTTATTGTTATATAGAGAGAAGTAAATAATTATATGATGGCAGTGGTATAACAATAAGACGCCAAGTATAGAATTTTAGGAGAAAGCTCCATTAATTCATTCTATTGTTCTTTCTACTAGTATACATACCCGCGCAATGTGGGCATCGTTTTAATATTAAAAAAGCGGAGAGAATTAATAAACATAGATATTTATTGCATACAAATTTAACGACGATATTCAAAAGAATTAAACCAAATAAATAAACAAACAAATTTTATCGAGTTGTCTCTATAAAAAAAAATTATTCATTCACTTTGATATTATTTCTAAAAATTTCATGTATTACTTAAATTTATTAATAATATTCTTAAGTGTTATTAAAATACTCCCATATTATCGCTATAACATAAATATTTTATTTAAGATCTTATTTTGCGGCTTGGAATTTTTTTAATTTTATTTAAAAAATTTAAAATTATTATTTACTTAAAAATAATATTGATGACTTTAAAAATTTGAATATGAATTTATAAATAATTAATAGAATTATTATTAACTGTCACGACCCAAATTTCCCTCCGTTAGGTACCGTGATAGCACCTAGTATTACTAGGTGAGCCTAACATTTAACCACAATATCAATAACAAAAGAACTTTAACAATTTCGATAATAGAAATCTTGACTGAGTTTACATTTTTTCCCAAAACCCTGTAAATACAAGTCATAAGCTCTACGAAATCTTTCTACCAGATCTAAATGCAACTGTCTAGGAATAAGGAAGTACATTTGAAATAAACAGGAAGGCGACATCGAAGCCGGCGAACGCAACAACAGGTTACCTTGAGTCTCCTCAGCAATTATCCGCGCAGCTACTAACAACCAAAACCTGGATCTGTGCAAACAAAAATGCGCAGAAGTGTAGTATGAGCACACCACCGCGGTGCCCAATAAGTATCAAGACTAACCTCGGCGGAGTAGTGACGAGGACTAGTCAAGACACCACTGGTCTACAACATAAATATGCATGTAGAATGACCGAACATTACATCTATCTAAGACTTCACGGAATAATTTACAACAATGACAATATAAAGTGGAAGGAAATTACAGAAATCAATCACGAAACAGCACAAAAATACACAGAAATATGGAAAACAAAACAATTCAAACCGAAAGAAAACACAATACAATAGAGAACACCAATAACTCAACTCTACGTCGGTTTGTTCACATCGGGCCTTAGCCATTAAAATCCATAAACTGGTGAAAATCTTTAAACAACAGTTCATATGAAAAACTTTTGCAAATAAAATCATTTTATTATGGAAGAGTTTCCTTTGAAAACATACTTCCTCCAAAAGTATATGTAAGTATATTTAATAGAGAGAATTATGTAAAACATAGTTTCTTTCAAAATACGAAACTTCCCAAAGATGCTTTCCCAATAAATGACTTCCAAATATCATTTTAGGCAAGACTAGTGCTTTTCAAATATACCTTCGATGTAAAAGTCATTCAAATATAATCATTTCGAAACCATTGCTTTTTCAATAATACCTTTCAATAAAATCCCTTGATCAAAATCACTTCAAGATTTATCTACCCGAACTCAGTCCGTAACTCAGAAATTGCCATGCAGTACAAGAGGAATATCAAATCTTGCCAATAAATGTAGTAAGAGATCAGTAGGAATATCCAAATTTAGAACAATGGAATAAAATGAAAAGACAAGTGCACGACATCACCCTTCGTGCTTTACTCTCATCCTCACCAAAACAAGTGCACGCCATCACCCTTCGTGCTTTTACTCTCATCTTCACAATGCAATAAATAAATAAAACGGTACGACATTATCCTTCATGCTTTTAAATATCATATCATGGCACGAAATCACCCTTCGTGCTTTTACACTCTCATCCTCACAATGCAATACATAAATACACGGCATCACCCTTCGTTCTTTACACTCTTCCTCACAATGCAACAAATGAATACACGACATCACCCTTCGTACTTTACACTCTTCCTCACAATGCAATAAATAAATACACGGCATCACCCTTCGTGCTTTACACTATTCCTCACCCAAACAATATCAAGAACAACAATTTGGCAAGGAAAATCAACAATATGAACCATAAATCACAACATCCCGGCAAAGGAGTCAACAATACAAACAATATCATTAACAACATAAACAGTAATAGAAACCATAACATCCCGGCAAGGGAGTCAACAAGGCAAACAACATCATCAACAACGGAATAATAAGAGAAACCACACAATCCCGGCAAGGGAAACAACTATAACCAATCTCACCTAAACAGTTAACTTCGCGGAATAAACTCAAATTCAACAAAGGCGTAATATGCAACATCAAGGAAATACCAATGACATAAATGTCTAACACTTAGACCTAAGTAGCACTTAAGGGAATAGTCATATAAATCACAATGTAAGACTCACGGGCATGCTTGACTCCAACGAATAGATGTTCCAACTACGACTAGTCAACTATAAGGCTAGATGACACTACTTATAGTCAATTAGGCAAGTTAGGGAGAAAATATAGCATGATGATGAGAGAAGTAGAATATTTAGTTAAGTCAAGTAAGGTCAAATAGCCAACGAAGGAATCCAAAAACAAATGATTCTAATTTAAACTAGAAGGGATGAAATTAACAACCAAGGATTCAAATGTAACAATTACAAATCATACACAGGTAATATAAAAACCTACGAATCCTAAAAGGCCAATCTAATTGCAAATAAATCCGAGTACACACTCGCCACCTCGCATACTCGGACTACAATCAACAAGGAAGACTCAATCCTAAGGGGTAGTTCCCCCCCACAAGGTTAGGCAAGATACTTACCTCAAAGACGACAACCTGGTACTCAAAAATAGACTTCTTGGGCAGAAAGACCTCCGGACGGCTCACAATCAACTAAAACAACTTCAAAATACACATAAAACGTATAAGGAACTATTCTGAATAATAAAGTTTCAATCTTTACAAAATTATAAAAATCGACCCAAAAGTCGACCCCCGGGCCTGCACCTCGGAACCCGACAAATTTTACAAATTCCGATTACCCATTCCAATACGAGCCCATAGTAAATTTATCCAATTCCGATAACATTTGGTCTTTCAAATCATGATTTTACATTTTAGAAGTTTTCTTTCAAATTCCACAATTCCCTCAACCCAAAACACAAATTAAACGATAAAAAAAGGAACTAATTTATAAAATATAATTAATTATAGTGGAAGAACGCTTACCCATTAGATTTGTATGAAAAACCCTCAAAGAATCGCTAAAACCCGAGCTCTAGAAGTCAAAATATGTTAAAAATGGTGAAACCCCGATTTTGGAAAACTTATATTCTGCCCAGATGTTTTGTTCAGCGCGATCGCGGAAAACGAGATGCAATCGCGTAGAGACAAATATCACTGGCCAAAGAAACCATCTATGCGATCGCGAGGAGAACACTGCGATCGCATAAAAGGAAATTCGTTGTTGACCCACTTGCACTATGCGTTCGCGGTAGTGTGATTGCGAACGCGAAGAAGGAAAAAATAGACTTCCGCGATCGCGAGCGTACCTGTGCGATCGCAGTGAAGGAAAACTGGGCGGGTCCAAACAATGCTATGCGATCGCAATTACCTCTATGCGATCACATAGAAGGAAACCAGAAGACAGCAATCAACAGTTCAAATATAGGGAAAATTTACCCGAACCCCATCCGACTCTCACCCGAGGCCCCCGGGACCCAATCTAAATGCACGAACAAGTTATAACCTAACACGGACTCGCTCGAGGTTTCAAACCAAATAAAACAACACTGAAACAATGAATTTAACCAAAAAGCAATGAAATTCCTCAAAACTTCTTTAAACATTAAATTTTGCATTTACGGTCCGAATCACATCTAGTGAAGTCCGTTTCTTACCAAAATTCACAGATATGGCACAAATATTATGTTGAACCTGTAACGGGCTGCGGAACCATAATACGGGCCCGATACCACATGTTTCACATATAATTTCATTTTCAAAAAACCTCTTTTATTTTCAGAAAACAATTTCTTTTAAAAATTCATTTCTCGGAGTTGAGACCTCGGAATTCGATTCCGGGCATATGCCCAAGTCCCATATTTTCCTACGGACCCTCCGGGACCGTCAAATCACGGGTCCAGGTCCGTTTACCAAAAATGTTGACCGAAGTCAACTTTATTCAAATTTCTAATACAAAATTATCATTTTTATCAATTTTTCACATAAAGGCTTCCCGGCTACATGCCGGGGCTGCGCACGCAAATCGAGATAAGATAAAAGAAGGTTTTCACAACCTCGAAACACAGAATTAGCTAGAAATATACGGGATGACCTTTTGGGTTATCACAATCTCCTCTCTTAAACAAACGTTCGTCCTCGAACGTGCCAAGTTCACCTTGAACTCATCCAATCACTGATGGTATACTTCCAACACATAGCCACGGGTGATCCCACGTTACCCCAACCCACATAAGCCCGATGAAACAATCACAACCGCAATATAGCCTTCATATCACAACCGGTAAGCCTCATATCTCTACTTCTCACCCTCTACTCATTTACAAAAGACCCGATTCTAAATTCATATCCGGCATTAGCCTCAATCAGATGTATCAACTCATGAATACACCCACGAGGAACAACCACACAACATAGTACATCACACATAGGCTCATATAACACTTTTGATCACAATAGCTGCCCGAAATCAACTCGACATTAGCATTTAGCCCCACATCTGAAAGAAATCTATTTCCAAACCCCATAACAATGATAATGATGCAATGAACACGAAGACTTCATTATTAAACACCCGAGTCACCAGCCACAACTGACACCACCGGGCACACATCCCACAAACTAAAGTAAAGAAACACATAACAAAATGACTGAATATGAAAATAGAAACATATAAAGAACTATCAATTAAGCCTATAGGCACAACTCTCTATCAATACTGACTTACCAAAAGCAATATAACAAGGAAGAAGCAAAGCATATGAACAAATCACAAGTATACCATTCTGATAAAATTTCCACTGCGGTACTCAGCCCGGTCCAAACATATCGAATCAAAAATATCACGAGGACCTCGTCCTCAACTCTGAATCACATACCGAAAATATATCACACCAATTGAAATTCCTCTACTAGTTCATCTCAGCTGATAAAATCATAATGCTAACTGAACTCATATCTCGATGGAGTTCAAATCACAACTCGTAAGCAAAATACTTAGGAAAATCACATAAAGCTTACCACGAAGAACAACAAGGACTCACTGCCGGTTTCACTACTATAAAGAATGAATAAAACAACGATAGACACGGGCTACTACTCAGAATCTCCCAACAGGAACAAACACAAAAATGGAGTGCAAAACATGAAACTCACTCATAAATGAAACAAAAAATAAGGGAGACTAGTCCTGACCAACAAAACTATAATGAGATACAACTGGTGCCCCTCTGTAACACATCAAAACATACATGGGTGATAATACCTGGCACAACGTCCTCCTGCCTACTATGTGAAACACATCAACGGGTCGTCCTCCCTCTCTGAGGCGCCCTCCACTCACCTGAACACCCTGTTACAATACATCCACCTGAACCCTGGAACAATCTCTCTTCCTGTGGCTAACATCCCCCATGCTCAAAACAACCTCTCTCCCGGCGTGGATGTGGAGAACATACAATAAAAATCATCTGTGACCCATGAGTACCTGAGACCCCCATACGAAGCTGGTAATGCAAACTGAACTGGTTGACCCACAAGATTTCTGCCGTGTCGTACCTTGCCTCCATAATACGGAACAGTAGATTCCTCCGATCTACGAGGCCTCATTGCCTCCCTGAACTTTCTCCCTGATCTCGTTTGTCCTCTTGCTCTCGGTCCCATATGCACTCTAACCGGCGAGCGATCCCTACTACCTGCTGAAACGAGGCATCCTACTCTAACTCTCGAGTCCCGCTAGACCGAATATCATGCCTGAATCTCCCAAATGACTCTACGGACTTATCTCATAACTGAAGCAACCAAGCAAAGTGCATGTCTGGCCAACTCACTGAATCTAACGGCATGCTCCATTGGTGACACAGCGCCCTGACACAACTGCTCAAACTCCGTGCGTCGTACATCTCGGAGGATATGGAGTGCAAACTCCCTCAAAAGTATCTCTGAAACCTCAATCCACGCAAGTGAAGCTGACTCGGCCAGGCTACCCCAACTCATATGCCACCGCTACTGATCAACCCACTACTCTGAACCTGAGACGTGACAAGAGAAATCTCGCTAGTCGTCCCAATACCCGAAGTACCAAAAATATAGCGACACTCCTCCAGAAAACCCTGGGCATTATCTGGCGCCAATCCACTGAAAGATAGAAGGCTGGTACTTCCAGTACCTCTCAATTCCAAGGTATTCTTCCTCTGATGCTGCTACCCTAACCATGGCTGAACTGAAACCAGATGTCGTGCTGTCATGACAATGGGTACCTGACCAATGTGATCTCGCTGCTCTGGAGTGTAGACGGTGGGAGTCTGAACTCCTCCCCCGATCTGTGAAGCAACTGGTGCACTATAATTAACCATGCCTGAGTCAATATTGAAGCATGTATCGAATCTGTATGATTTTAGTCTTAATTTGAATACCGCTCCGTGGGGTATTCTGTGAATGGAGGAATTGGCACAAATCTGATCTGAAGTAATGTGTTGCCGGAAATCGGCTGAAAGAGTTTCAATAGGCCAGGAAACCATTTCCGCTAAAGAGTTCTCTATTCTCCAATGGAAAAAATGGATTGACCAACCCACCTCTTAAATATCCAGAAAAAAAGGTATTATTTTTTACGGAGAGACTTTCAGGCAGAATGTACCAATTATACTCAAAACTACGCTTAGGTCTCCTGAAGTCCGGGGTAGAAACAGGCACCGCCAGTAGAACTACTGGCGACTCCTCAATTGCTGCTCTGGTAGGAATTTTAACTGCGGCACGTGCTCCTCGTTGGCCCCTGTATCTGACCCTTGCGACACTTTCTTCGGGGTAACATCATCAGGAACCGCCGATCGTGTCCTCACCATCGGTGAGAGAATGGAAGGATAATTTCAAACTTCAAGATCAATGAACTCGCACGATAGGAATGAATGAAGTGAAATTGTCCTAATAGTTCCGTAGCCTCTCGAAGATAAGTACAGACGTCTTCGTACCGATCTGCAAGACTCTACTAAACTCGCTTATGACTGGTAGCACCTATGAACCTAGATCTCTGATACCAACTTGTCACGACCCCAATTTCCCTTTGTTGGGTACCGTGATGGTACTCAGTCCTATGGACTAGGTAAGCCTAAAATTTAACCACAATATCAATAATAAAAGATCGTTAACAATCTTGATAATAGAAATCTTGACTGAGTCTACATTTTTTCCCAAAACCCGGTAAATACAAGTCATAAGCTCTACGAAATATTTCTACCAAATCTAAATACAACTGTTTAGGAATAAGTAAGTACATTTGAAATAAACAGGAAGGTGACTCCGAAGCCTGCGAACGCAGCAACATCTTACCTTGAGTCTCCTTAGAAATCATCTGCGCAGCTACTAACAATAAAAACCTGGATCTGTGCAAACAAAAATGCACAGAAGTGTAGTATGAGCACATCACAACGGTGCCCAGTAAGTATCAAGACTAACCTCGGTGGTGTAGTGACGAGGACTAGTCAAGACACCACTGGTCTACAACATAAATAACATGCATGTAGAAATGACCGAACGTTACATCTATCTAAGACTTCACGGAATAATTTACAACAATGACCATATAAAGCGGAAGTAAATTACAGAAATCAATCACAAAACAGCACAAAAATACACAGAAAGATGGACAACTAAACAATTCAAAACGAAAGAAAACACAATACGATAGAGAACACCAATAACTCAACTCTACGTCGGTTTGTTCACATCGGGCCTTAGCCATTAAAATCCATAAACTGGTGAAAATCTTTAAACAACAGTTCATATGAAAAACTTTTGCAAATAAAATCATTTTAGTATGGAAGAGTTTCCTTTGAAAACATACTTCCTCCAAAAGTAGATATAAGTATATTTAATAGAGAGAATAATGTAAAATATAGTTTCTTTCAAAATACGAAACTTCCCAAAGATGCTTTCCCAATAAATGACTTCCAAATATTATTTTAGGCAAGACTAGTGCTTATCAAATATACCTTCGATGTAAAAGTCATTCAAATATAATCATTTTGAAACCATTGCTTTTTCAATAATAACTTTAAATTAAATCACTTGATCAAAATCTCCTCAAGATTTATCTACCGGAACTTAGTACGTAACTCAGAAATTGCCATGCAGTACAGGAGGAATATCAAATCTTGCCAATAAATGCAGTAAGAGATCAGTAAGAATATCCAAATTTAGAACAACGGAATAAAATGCAAAGACAAGTGCACAACATCACCCTTCGTGCTTTTACTCTCATCCTCACCAAAACAAGTGCACGACATCACCCTTCGTGCTTTCCTCTCATCCTCACCAAAATAAGTGCACGACATCACCCTTCGTGCTTTTACTCTCATCCTCACAATGCAATAAATAAATAAAATGGCACGGCATTATCCTTCGTGCTTTTAAATTCATATCATGGCACGACATCAACCTTCGTTCTTTTAAACTCTCATCCTCATAATGCAATAAATAAATACACGGCATCACCCTTCGTGCTTTACACTCTTCCTCACAATGCAACAGATGAATACACGGCATCAACCTTCGTGCTTTACACTCTTCCTCACAATGCAACAAAAAAGTACACGGCATCACCCTTCGTGCTTTACACTCTTCCTCACCCAAACAATATCAAGAACATCAATTTGGCAAGGAACATCAACAATATGAATCATAAATCACAACATCTCGACAAGGGAGTCAACAATACAAACAATATCATTAATAGCATAAACAGTAATAGAAACCATTACATCTCGGCAAGGGAGTCAACAAGGCAAACAACATCATCAACAACAGAATAATAAGAGAAACTACACAATCCCGGCAAGGGAAACAACTATAACCAATCTCACCTAAACAGTTAACTTCACGGAATAAACTCAACTTCAACAAAGGCCCAGTAATAGGCAACATCAAGGAAATACCAATGACATAAATGTCTAACAATTAGACCTAAGTAGAACTTAAGAGAATAGTCATATAAATCATAATGTAAGACTCACGGGCATGCTTGACTCCAACGAATAGATGTTCCAACTACGGCTAGTCAACTATAAGGTTAGATGACACTAATTATAGTCAATTAGGTAAGTTAAGGAGAAAATATAGCATGATGATGAGAAAAGTAGAATATTTATTTAAGTCAAGTAAGTTCAAATAGCCAACGAAGGAATCAAAAAATAAATAATTATAATTTAAACAGGAAGGGATGAAATTAACCAAGGATTCAAATGTAACAATTACAAATCATACACAGGTAAATAAGAACCTATGAATCCTAAAAGGCCAATCAAATTGCAAATAAGTCCGAGTACACACTCGCCACCTCGCATACTCGGACTACAATCAACAAGGAAGATTCAATCCTAAGGGGTAGTTTCCCCACACAAGGTTAGGCAAGATACTTACATCAAAGACGACAACTGATACTCAAAAATAGACTTCTCGGGCGGAAAGACCTCCCGACAGCTCACAATCAACTAAAACAACTTCAAAATACACATAAAACGTATAAGGAACTATTCCGAATAATAAAGTTTCAATCTTTACAAAATTATAAAAATCGACCCAAAAGTCGACCCCCGGACTCGCACCTCGGAACCCGACAAATTTTACAAATTCTGATTACCCATTTTGATACGAGTTCACCCATACTAAATTTATCCAGTTCCGATAACATTTGGTCTTTCAAATCATTATTTTACATTTTTAAGTTTTCTTTCAAAACCCACAATTCCCTCAACCCAAAACACAAATTAAATGATAAAAATAAGAACTAATTTATGAAATATAATTAATTATAGTGGAAGAACGCTTACCCATTAGATTTGTGTGAAAAACCCTCAAAGAATCGCCAAAACCCGAGCTCTAGAAGTCAAAATATGTTTAAAATGGTGAAACCCTGATTTTGGAAAACTTATATTCTGCCCAGGTGTTTTGTTCAGTGCGATCGCGGAAAACGAGATGCGATCGCGTAGAGAAATATCACTGGCCAAAGAAACGTTCTATGCGATCGCGAGGAGACCACTATGATCGCATAAAAGGAAATTTGATGCCGACCCACTTGCACTATGCGTTCGCGGCAGTGTGATTGCGAACGCGGAGAAAGGAAAAATAGACTTCCGCGATCGCGAGCGTACCTGTGCGATCGCAGTGAAGGAAAACTGGGTGGGTCAAAACAATGCTCTGCGATCGCGATTACCTCTATGCGATCGCACAGAAGGAAACCAGAAGACAACACTCAGCAGTTCAAAAATAGGGAAAATTGACCCGAACCCCATCCGACTCTCACCTGAGGCCCCCGGGACCCCATCTAAATGTACGAACAAGTCTTATAACCTAACACGGACTCGCTCGAGGTTTCAAACCACATAAAACAACACTGAAACGATGAATTAAACCAAAAATAAATGAAATTCCTCAAAACTTTTTTAAACATTAAACTTTGCATTTACGGTCTGAATCACATCTAATGAAGTCCATTTCTTACCAAACTTCACAGATATGGCACAAATATTATGTCGAACCTGTACCGGGCTCCGGAACCATAATACGGGCCCTATACCACAGGCTTCACATATAATTTCATTTTCAAAAAACCTCTTTTATTTTTCAGAAAATAGTTTCTTTTAAAAATTCATTTCTTGGACTTGGTACCTCGGAATTCGATTCTGGGCATACGCCCAAGTCTCATATTTTCCTACGAACCCTCCGGGACCGTCAAATCATGGGTCCAGGTTCGTTTACCAAAAACGTTGACCGAAGTCAACTTTATTCAAATTTCTAACACAAAATTATCATTTTTATCAGTTTTTCATTTAAAGGTTTCCCGGCTACACGCCCGGGCTGCACACACTAATTAAGATGAGATAGAAGGAGGTTTTCACGATCTCGGAACACAGAATTAGCTAGAAATATACGGGATGACCTTTTGGGTCATCACATTAACTAACCTAATTTGGTGCTTCGACTTTTTAAAATTTTCATAAGTCATCAAATATTTAATATCTTAAGTAAATTTATTTACTTATTTTATATTTTAACTAATTCCAATAAATACAAATAATTATTTCTTTAAAAATAATATTGATATTTTAATTTATAAATTTGAAAATAATTAAATAACTTATTAATAACTAACCTAACTAATTTATACTATAACTACCACATGTCTTTCTCCTACAATGCTACTTGTCATAATCTTAGGCTATACTTTCTTCCTTTTAATAATATACTAGTTGTCACGACCCCAAATACCCGGTCGTGATGGCGCCTATCGTGAATCAGGCAAGCCACACATTTCATCGATAAAAATTATTTGTCAGGAAAAATCACTATAGTTACAGCAAGACTCTAGTTTTTATAAAAGCATTTAAGGGTTTAACATCACTGATAACATAAATAAAGGAAAACCCAAACCAATATCTAGTGTCACCGAGTCATGAGCTACTACATCAAAATATCAAAATACAGATCTCACACAGAGTTGTCTGAAATAAGTATATATGACAGGTGGATAGAGAAGGAGATAATCGAGGCTACGATCGCCAAATGCTACCTCGATGCCTCCCAAGGAACTCTGATTGCAGCTCAACAACCACTACCGGGCCCCGTTGTACCTGGATTTGCACACAAGATGCAAGGGGTAACGTGAGTACACCAATTCAAAAGTAACGAACCCATACTACGGGCTGAGAAGTAGTGACAGACTAAACCTCAATAATTGTAATGAAAACAATACACAGAATTTAGGCATGCTCACAGTTTCAACAGATAATGAAAACAGAATATGACCGATCTGATAAGTAACCCAGGTATATCTCAGTACTCTACATGCCAATGTATCAACAGTGTGGAAATGGACATAGTGCTCACGGCTTCCACTCAGTATTGTATATGGCTCTCATGCCCAGGGAAAATCCATCCCAGAATATGCATAACCACCGGTTACCGTAGTCACTTAGTACTGAAGAAAGGCCAATCCAGCCCCCACGGAGAAGATCCATCTCCGGAATACAACACTCGGACAAGATCCATGTCCAGGGACGATCCATCCCTCACATTCATCAACTTTGGAAAAGATCCATGTCCAAGGAAGATCCATCCCTCAATATCAATGCGCTCACTAGGGGTGTAAAGATTTCAGAGGGGCTCCTATTGGCCCAAGCGCTATATCAAGTCAACGAAGGCATGATGAGAGTATTGTTGCAGTGTGCAGTCCGTTCTCATAACTGTCTTAATAATAGGCTCTCGGCCTCACTCAGTCATTACTCTCCAGTCCCGCTCACATAGGCTCACAGATGCATGAACTATCTCGAAACAATGATAAATATATAAAATCAACAATTACCGAGACTGAGGCATGAAATGATATACTATGAAAGGACTGAGTAAACAAAATCAAATAAACACATAAGGAGACAACAACATACGACCACTCGTGTCTCAGCATTTTCGGCGCGAAGCCCTAGCATTTGACTTAGCATGATTTCTAGCATGTTCACATTAACCACATCAATAAAAGTGCGGATATCAATCCGAAATAGCTACTAGACGGTGCCATGGGATGAGACAGGCCACAAACACTCTGTGTACGCCCGCACGCTCACCTAAATTATAATCATATAACATATAGTTCGGGGTTTCAAACCCTCAAAACCAAGTTTGGAAACGTTACTTACCTCAAAACCGGCTAAAATCATAGCCCTCGATGCCTTTGCCTCTAGACTCGGCCTCTGATTGCTCCAAATCTACCAAAAATCAGATTTATATCATTAATGTATGCTAAGGAATGAAGCCACTCGAAAATTATCAAATTCCACCAAAAATACCGAAATTGGCCCAAACCCGACCCCCGGGCCCACATCTCAGAATTCGATAAAAATCACATCACAAGAATCCTCATCTTCCCACGAGTCTATACATACCAAGAACATCAAAATCGGACTTCAAATGACCCCTCAAATCCCCAATTAAAGGTCTCCAATTTCCAAGCCCTAACCCCTTAAATTACACCATTAAATCACATAAATTTCGTGATTAATCAGTCAAATACCAACATAGAATCGAGTATTAGGTTCAAAAACGTTACCTCAATGTGTTTCCGTTGAATCCCTCTTCAAAATCCCTCAAAAAGCTCCAACCCCGTCTTCAAAATGGTGAAATATAAGAAAATTCGCGATGACATCCTTTTGTACTCTCTGTCCAGTGAAACCGCACCTGCGGACCCGCACCTGCGATCCCAGATGCGCTTCTGCGGAACTCCTCTAAAAATCCAACTTGGCACCAGCGGTCCATAAGCCCGCACCTGCGGTCCTCTAAAAAATAATTATTCCTTATTTGTACCTTCACATTAGAGGAGCTCATGCTTAGTTTAGGGACTATGGGTGTAGGGTAGTACTTCTTGATGACAACCCTTCGAAATTTGAAGGTCCAGCCATCACTTTAATTTCCTTGAACACTGACGCGTCTCCATGTTATCATGCTTATGCTTACCAGTGACATCCCTTCATGGGAATGAGCACATAGTGCTAATACTACCCATTAAAGTTTAGTTACATGGTAAGGCATATTTACAGTAGCTTTTCCTGCAAAAAAGAACACTATGTTAGTAAAAAAAAATAACATACTATGATCTCCTCCCTAAGGATTCGATCACAGTATTCAATATGATCTCCTCCTCTCCTCCTATTTTCTATTTCCATTATCCCTAGTTCTTGGTAGCCCTCACCCTCAAATATGGGCATTGCAACTTGTCATTGTTGACAATCATTTTACCATGTGTGGGCAGATGTGCAAATTCCTTTGCTTCAATATCCCCACAGTCAAGAGCATAGTTAGCAATATAGTCTGCCAAACTATTGCCCTCTCTCAATATATGGGATATATTAACAGTACACCTTTGCATTACTTTCTCGATCTCCTTCACATGATTAGCAATATTCCAAGGAGCAATCCATAGTCCTTCCAGTACATTCTTCAACGGTAACGAGTCAGTTTGTAGCATCACCTGGACATATTGGTGTTCAACACAGAATATCAATGCTTCCAAGATAGCCTCTGCCTCTGCCTCATTGTTTGTTGTCTCATGTATTTCCTTCCCTTTGCATAATGTACATCTCCTTCTTCATCCCTCAACACAAAACCTATGGAACTTCTTCCTGGGTTTGCTCGAGATGTTCCATCTGTATTTACTTGGATCCACCCTGGGCTAGGAAACTCCCATGTCACCTTAGTCACCTTCAAAGCTGGAGTGTACATCTCCAATTTTTGAATTAAATCTGGCCATTTGTGGGGGATATTTTTCATGCTAGGTTTACTTAATTTAACAAGAGATTGTAAAGTAGTGGAAACTTGGTATATGACTCTACTGATAGTCACCACATTGCCTTATTTATAGCTATTTCGTCTTTTCCACAGCTCCCAAATGATGATCGCTGGTAGTGCTTGCAAAATAGGTTGAAATCTTGGTATTTTGTCTTTTCTTATAGCTATTCATCGCAATTATAGCAATATTTATAGCTATTCATCACAATTATAGTGTCTTTTTTTATTTATAATACATACTAACTTATATTCTGGTTAGGTCTAGAACTAGATAAATTGATTCTTAATGAACAAAAGAGTTATAAACAAATTGGTAAAAATGAAGTATATATATCTTGAGAGTCAACAAATAGGACTAGTAAGTTTTGAAAGTTTTAAAATATATGATATATGGTTCTTCTATAAATTATAAGTTTAATAATTCTATTCTAAGAAAGTTTATGAACCAATATGTGAAAACTCTAGAAGAAATTAGAGATAGTTTAACTGTTTGATAGTTTTAATTGTTTAAATGATAGTTTTAATAAATTTTCGTTTAATAGTTTTAATTGTTAAAATGATATTTTTGAGCTATGGAATTACCTGTTAATAGGATGGTTATTTTATTTTAACTACATTTTTTATTAATTCCACTGTCAGTAGGTCTCTTTGGAACCAAAGCTACTTTATCTACTACGTTCATATACATCTGATTGTTCAAATGAAGATAACTCTCGTTTTAACTTTTCGTTTTTAATGAAAAGTGTGATAAGATATGTCTAAGAGTAGCATTTTCTTTATCACCACATTCTGCTGCTGATGTTGATGTTAATGATGCTCTAAATAACTGA
Organism: Nicotiana knightiana; assembly: GCA_005239525.1. NCBI lineage: Eukaryota > Viridiplantae > Streptophyta > Magnoliopsida > Solanales > Solanaceae > Nicotiana > Nicotiana knightiana. The sequence continues at coordinate 23,339 of ML437632.1, forward strand.
TAAATCTTTCTTAAATAACTAAAGTAGTTCAGTTAAGACATCATGGATAGTAACATGAATTCAACTACTGCAATAAATCATAGACTGAAGTGACTCTTGACCTCACAATATAACCCTTTTTCATGCACAAAATCCTTTTCCCTTAGAAATTCCTTATGAAACAGACGAGAGTTGAGTCTTTTCTTGTTTTGTTTTGCTACATTATGAGATCTCTTGACTCTAAACTCTTCTGAAATATCAAATAATCATGTTTTAGGAACGCTTTTAGCTTGGGCAGTATTTTGACAGCACAAAAATTGAGGTTCACAGAAGATCTACAGCTTTTTCATAAGTGAAATCCCTTGCTTACCCTGCCATTAAAGCATTCAACTCCATACCAGCCCTTGCATGCTTTAGAACTTTGTGTCCATGAAACCAATAAGGAACTTCTCTGGTTGTCACGACCCCAAATACCCGGTCGTGATGTCGCATATCGTGAAATCAGGCAAGCCACACATTTCATCGCTAAAAGTTGTTTTCAGAAAAAGTCATTATAGTTACAGCAAGAGTCTAATTTTTATAAAAGCATTTAAAGGTTTAACATCACTGATAACATAAATAAAGGAAAACCCGAACCCAGATCTAGTGTCACCGAGTCATGAGCTACTACATTTAAATATCAAAATACAGATCTCACACAGAGTTGTCTGAAATACGTATATATGACAAGTGGATAGAGAAGGAGATAATCGAGGCTGTGGTCGTCAAATGCCACCTCGATGCCTCCGAAGGAACTCTGATTGCAGCTCAACAACCACTATCAGGTCCCGCTGTACCTGGATCTGCACACAAGGTGCAGGGGGTAACGTGAGTACACCAACTCAGAAGTAACGAACCCAAACTACAGGCAGAGAGGTAGTGGCGTACTAAACCTCAATAATTGTAATGAAAACAATACACAGAATTTAGGCATGCTCACAGTTTCAACAGATAATGAAAACATAATATGACCGATATGATAAGTAACTCAGGTATATCTCAGTACTCTACATGCCAATGTATCAACAGTGTGGAAATGCACATAGTGCTCACGACTTCCACTCAGTACTGTATATGGCTCTCAGGCCCAGGAAAAATCCATCCCGGAATATACATAACCACCGGTGACCGTAGTCACTCAGTACTGAGGAAAAGTCCAATCCAGCCCCCACAGAGAAGATTCATCTCCGGAATACAACACTCGGACAAGATTCATGTCGAGGGACGATCCATCTCTCACATATCATCAACTTCGGAAAAGATCCATGTCCAGGGAAGATCCATCTCTCAAGATCAATGCGCTCACTAGGGGTGTAAAGACTCTGGAGGGGCTTGTATTGGCCCAAGCGCTATATCAATCCAACGAAGGCATGACTAGAGTATCGCTGTTGTGTGCAGTCCGATCTCATAAATGTCTCAATATATAGGCTCTCGGCCTCATTCACTCATTACTCTCCAGTCTCACTCACATGGGCTCACAGATGCATGAACTAGCCCGAAACAATGATAAATATATAAAATCGACAATTACCGAGACTGGGGAATGAAATGATATACTTTGACAAGACTAAGTATACAAAATCAAATAAACACATAAGGAGAGAGCAACATACGACCACTCGGGTATCAGCATTTTCGGCGCGAAGCCCTAGCATTTGACTTAGCATGATTTCTAGCATGTTCACATTAACCACATCAATAAAAGTAAGGATATCAATCTGAAATAGCTACTAGATGGTGCCATGGGATGAGCCAGTCCACAAATCATTCGGTGTACGCCTGCACGCCCGTCACTTGGCATGTGCATCACCTAAATTATAATCGTATAACATATAGTTCGAGGTTTCAAACCCTCAGAACCAAGTTTGGAAATGTTATCTACCTCAAAACCAACTAAACCCTAGCCCTCGATGCCTTTCCTCTAGACTCGGCCTCTGATTTCTCCAAATCTACCAAAAATCATATTTATATCATTAATATATGCTAAGGAACGAAGCCCCCTCGAAATTATCAAATTCCACCAAAAATCCCGAAATTGGCCCAAACCCGACCCCCGAACCCACATCTCAGAATTCGATAAAAATCAAATCACAAGAATCCTCATCCTCCCACGATTCTATACATACCAAGAACATCAAAACCGGACTTTAAATGACCCCTCAAATCCCCAATTAAAGGTCTCCAATTTCCAAGCCCTAACCCCTCAAATTAAATCATTAAATCCCACAAATTTCGTGATTAATCAGTCAAATACCAATATAGAATCGAGTATTAGGTTCAAAAACGTTACCTCAATGTGTTTCCCTTGAATCACATTTCAAAATCCCTCAAAAAGCTCCAACCCCGTCTTCAAAATTGTGAAATATAAGAAAATTCGCGAAGGCATCCTTTTATAATTTCTTCCCAGTGAAACCGCACCTGCGGCCTTTTAATCGCACCTGCGGTCCCAGGTGCGCTTCTGCGGAACTCCTCTAAAAATCCAACCTCGCACCTGCGGTCCATAAGCCCGCACCTGGGATCCGCACCTACGACCCAAGGTTCCGCATCTACGGAAATAGCTTAGCCCCTCAAACTCTGCATTTGCGGCTCCTTCTTCCGCAGTTGCGGAAAACCAGAAGCTTTACACCAGCAATTCCACATTATTAAAAATCATGCCGACAACCATCCGAACTCATACTGAGGCCCTCGGGACCTCAACCAAAAGTACCAACAAGTCATAAATGATCACTTGGATTTAGTCGAACCCTCGGAACACCCAAAATAGCACTGACACATCAAATCAACTCATGGTTCAAGCCTAAGGATTTTGAAACTTCCAGAAATCACCAACGATGCCGAAACTACCCAAAACTCATCTGAATGACCTAAAAATTTGCACACACGTCCAAAATGACGCTACAAACCTGTTCCAACTTTCAGAATTCCATTCCGACCGCGATAGCTAGTTTTCCACAGCTGACTGGAAATTGCCAAAAACTGAATTTCGCCAATTCAAGCCTAATTCTACTCCAGGCCTCTAACCCACATTCCGAACACACTCCTAAGTCCCAAATCACCTAACGAAGCTATCCGAGCCCAAACAACCGTATTCCGAAGTCGTTTACCTAATAGTCAACTTCCGATTGACTTTTCTAACTATAAAGCCAACTTAAGAGACTAAGTATCTCATTACCTGAACCAACCGACCCAACACATCATAAATAGGCTAAGAAACACATGACAAAGCATAAACAGGGAAAACGGGGCTAATCTCACGGAATGACCGGCCGGGTTGTTACACTAGTATAAGAACCCGCGCGATGCGCATATAATTTTACAGAATAATTATCGATTTGCATGCGCAATTCGAACTTGAATCCGGAAAGCCTTTATGTGAAAATATATGAAATAATAATTTTTGAGAGTTAAAAATTAATTTTTAATTGACTTCGGTCAATGTTTTGAGTAAATAGACCCGGGCCCGTGTTCTGACGATCCCGGGAGGTCCATATTAAAATTTGGGACTTGGGCATATGCCCGGAATCAAATTCCGAGGTCCCTAGCTCAAGAAATGAATTTTTGATGAAAATTGTTAAACTGAAATTTAAAGGAATTAAAGAAAAGAAGTAATGTTTGAACTCGTTGGTATCGGGCCCGTATTTTGGTTCCGAAGCCCGGTACAGGTTGATTATAATATTCAAGTCCTATCTGTTAAATTTGGTGGAAATCGGAGTTTATTTGACATGATTCGGACGTCCGATTGAGAAGATAGTGAAATTGAAATGTTCTTGAGGAATTCAGGAGTTTTAATGCTAAATCTGTAGTTTTAGGCGTTATTTTAGCGATTTGATCACACGAGCAAGTCCGTAGGATAATTTAGACTTGTGTGTATGTTTGGTGTGGAGCCCCGAGGGCTTGGGTGAGTTTCAGGGTAGGCTTCGGGATGTTTTAACTTAGGAAAATCTAGTGTTTTAACTGTTACTAGTGCACTGATGCATTTTTCTTCGCGATAGCGAAGAGTAAAAAGGTTGGGGCCATTTTTTTCTACGCAAACACCTAACCATGGTCGCGAACGCGAACCACTGGGGGGATTATCCTTCGCGAACGCGACCTGGCTACCGCGAACGTGATGAGTTATGGGCCTGGGGGAGGGGAGTCACGAATTGTTCTACGCGAACGCGACCACCTGGTCGCGAACGCGATGGCCATCGTGAGAAATACATCGCGAACGCATACAGTACATCACGAACGCGAAGGCCATTGGGCCGCAAGTCTCCGCGATCGCGACAGGCCTCTCGCGAACGCGATGAAGTCCTATCCAGCGACTTAAAAACAGAACCTAGAACTGGATTAAGCCATTTTTTCATATTTTCAAAACCAAGAAGACCTAGAGGAAATTTTCAAGAGACAAGTTCTTCCCCAAAGTGTTGGTAAACAATTATAAACTATTTTCACTCGATTACCCATTGTATTTCATCACTTTTCAATCAAAAATCAAGGGTTTTCATGGTAGAAATTGGGGGTTTGGGTAGAATTAGGGAATTTTGTATAATTGGAATTTAGACCTCGAATTGGGGTCGGATTTCGAAACTGTTAACATATTCGGGCTCGGGGGTGAATAGGTAAACGAAATTTGGTCCGAACCCCGAGTTTGGACCAAGCGGGCCAGGGGTTGGTTTTTAACTTGTTTTGAGAAAACTTAGGAAAACCATGATTATGCATTAAAGTTAATTCTTTTAGCAATAATTAATGATATTGAACTAATTATGATTAGATTTTAGTGGGTTGGAGGTGAATTCTAAAGGAAAAGTTGTACTTAAGCAGTGAGTGGCCTGCAAAATTGAGGCAATTGTTTGGTCTAACCTTGACTTGAGGGATTAGGAATCCCCGAATTAATTGCGATATGAAAATTCATGTATGTTGCGTATAGGTGAGGAAACGAGTACCTATGCGCCACCAAATTATCTGTGTAACGACCCGACCGGACGTTTTGTGCTCTAGCACGTCGTTCAACGGTTTGAGGCCATGAGAAACTTCATTTTAGGTGTTATGACTTGTAGGTGTGGTCGGAACTGAATTTCAGGAAGTTTAGAGTCAATTTGGAAAGAAATTTCTCATTTCAAAAACCTTAAGTTGGAAGAATCGACTAAGATTGGATTTTTGAGTAAACGACCTCAGAATCAGGATTTGAAGGTTCCAGCAGGTTCATATGATGACTTCATACTTAGGCAAATTTTCGAATCGGGTTTTGGATGACCCAGGAGCGTTTCAGCGCATATTGTAGAAGTCAGTATTTTAGAAAAAAATTTCATAAGTCTGGGTTGAAGTGCATTTCAGTGAGATTGATGTTTGTTTGGGATTCCGAGTCTGAGAATAGCTCTGTATGGTGATTTTGGAGTTGGGAGTGCGATCGAAAATCAATTCAGAGGTCCGTAAGTTATTTTGAAGTCATTTGGCTAAAGATAGAAATTTGAAGGTTGTTTAGAAATTCGACCAGAAATGAAATTTTTGATATCAGGGTCGGAGTGCGATTCTGAAAGTTGGGGAAGGTCCGTAATGTTGAATGTGACTTGTGTGCAAAATTTGGGTTCAATCGAACGTGATTTGATAGGTTTCAGCATCGAATGTAGAAGTTGGAAATTTCAAAGTTCATAAGGATTGAATTGAGTTTCGATCCATAGTTTCGATGTTATTTGATGTGATTTGTGGCCTTGAGCAGGTCTGCATTATGTTTTAGAACTTGTTGGTATATTCGGGTTAGGCCCTGGGTATTAACCGGACGAGCATCGGACCAAGTTTGAACTTAGAGACCATAAGCTGAAGCTCCCAGCTTCTGGTGTGATCGCACTTGTGCTTGGATGGCCGCAGGCGCTTCTGGCCAGGCACCACGAGCGCGAAGAATTGGCCACGGGTGCGAAGACCGCAGGCGCGAAGAATTGGCCACGGGTGCGAAGACCGCAGGTGCAAAGGTTTTGCCACAGGCGTGAAGGTTTTGCCGCGGGCATGAAGATAGTTGGGCAGTGAGTGTTTAAAGCGGGGGTTTGAGCATTTTTCTCATTTCTTCATTCTTGGGAGATTTTTGGAGCTTCTTGAGAGGGATATTCACCTAGAAACTTGGAGGTAAGTCAATCCCACCTATTGCAAGTTAATTGCTGGGATTATATCTAGATTTTTACATGGAAAATCATGAAACATTGTGAAAATTTTGGAAATTTTGAAGAAAAACCTAGAATTTGCATTCTTGGATTTGACCACGAATTTGAGCATGAAATTAGAGTAAATTGTATATTTGAGTTAGTAAGACTATGGGTAATCATTATCTTCGAAAAATTTCAGAATCCAGGCACGTGGGCCCTAGGGTAATTTTGTCAACTTTCCGAGCGGAGTTAGGAATTCATATAAATTGAATTGTCATAAGTATTAGAGTATATTTTCATTGGTTGCCTGTTATTTTGATAGTTTTGGATACTTGTATCTTTACTGACGAATTTAAAAATGTTTAAACCTTATCGAACTTGACAAAAGAATTTCTAGAAAAAAAGATTTAAATACTATCTTTGTGACCATTAAAAGCGAAATTTTCATTTCTTGGGCAATTGTTTCCCGCTATAAATGGGAGGACTGTTTGAATGTGTACGCTTATGTGTGACCGCTTCGCAACTTATATTCCGCGAGCGGGGTGATTCATTTCCAACACTCTTATGGATCGGGCCGTTCGCCTCGGTAGGATTTATGTACCACACTCTTATGGGATCGGGCCGTTCGCCTTGACAGGATTTATGTACCACACTCTCATGGGAGCGGGCCGTTCGCCTCGGCAGGTTAATAGATGCATCTATGATCCGCGTCGTTCGACCCTTCGGCAGTGCACATTTTACTTTTATGTTGGATCGGGCCGTTCGCCTCGGCATTTCCTATATGTATACATCATCCCCATGGAATCGTGCGAAATATTTGGCAAAAATCCAGTTCATCTGAAGGTTTCTCCCCCTGATTTGGATTATGACGACCTCTTTGATGGAATCCACTATATTTATTTATATGCTTCGGTTACGGAGGGAACTTGCTAGTAGAGAGTTAAGTAAATTGTAAAGAGGGAAATTGTACCACGTAATCTGTACTTATATGTCTTATGTATTTACAGTGCTTTATATTAATTCATTTCTTTAGTGCACTTGATATTAATTTGACCTCTAGTAATGTCAAATTCGACCTCTCGTCACTACCTCTTCGAGGTTAGGCGGGATACTTACTGAGTACACGTTGTTTTCGTACTCATACTACACTTGTTGTGCATTTCTATTGCACATGTACGCTCATAGTTAGTAACCCTGCTTGACGCAGTGATGTGACTGACTTGGAGACTTTGACGAGCTGCACCATCCGGAGACGACCTGCTGCCGGCAGAGTCTTCCTCAGATGTATTGTATTTATTTTAAATTTCCTTGTCCAGTTTGTATTTCGGACAAGTATTGTAGTACATGTAAAATTCTTAGATATTTGCTCATACACTTGTGACACTGGGTTTTAGGGAAATTATGGGATTGGTTCACTATTTAAATTTGTTGAGATATTATTGTTCACTTAGTGAAAGTTCGCTAACTATTATTTAAGGAAATGAAAAAGGAATGACTTCAAAAATTTTAAAAATAAAGATTTTAATAACTATTTAAATGATTGTCTTGCCCGACAGTGGTGTCCGGCGCCATCACGACCTTAATGGAGTTTGAGTCGTGACAATCTGTTTAGCATGTTCCCTTCCTCGTTTTTAATTTATTATATTCATGTCTTAACTGTTTCACGATTTTTTTATGCTTCCATGTCTACTTGTTTTCTGTCTAATTGTTTTGTTAGATATTGTTTCACCTATTTGAAAGTGTTAATTGTTCCTTAGCTTCATTGTGGTACATTAATGGTTGAGTTGGTTGTCAGTGTTTCATGAACCGTTCGTTGTGTAGTAATAATTGGTGAAGTTTCTTAATTGTAAATCTTTCCGTTTACATTGGTTGAGACATAAAATGTTGTGAGGGATTTAGATCTAAATAGTGAAACCCTTATTATAAATGGTTAAATGTGATTGTCTGGTGGGAGGGGGTTGTACGCCGCAACAAGGAGTAATAAGGGTGGACAGGTGGGATCGGGTTGCACGCCGCAACAGGAGGAATAAGGGTGATGTGTGTGTGTGTGTGTGCGTGTGTATTTATATATATATATATTGAGAATTAATAAGGGTGGACAAGCGGGATGGGGTTGCACGCTGCAAGAAGGAGTAATAAGGGAGAAGGTTCATGTTGTTACTGGTTATATGAAGGAAACTGGAATACCCACTGTTCTATTTTGTTGTTTCCATATTCTACCTTACCGTTATTTAATTATAAAATGGAAATTCTCGTAAGGATTGGTTATAGCTGAGATCTGGAAAGATAGTTGAGTTATTTATTTATTTATTGCAAGTTACTGTTTCATTTGGTTTAGTATTTTCTTTTTGTTTTATTAGACACTATATACATGTTATATTATAAATTCCCTGTCGTAGCCTCGTCATTACCTCGTCGAGGTTAGGCTCGACACTTACTAGTACATGGGTTCGGTTGTACTGATACTGCACTCTGCACTTCTTGTGTAGATCCAGGTTCCTGTCAGAGTTGATTTCGAGTAGAAGCTGATTGTTCACATGAAGACACGAGGTAGATCTGTTGATGTCTGCAGATTCCTGGAGTCTTCTTCATATTATTTATTTACTGTTTTATTTAATTCAAAATATTCATATATTTTCTTTGTGCCAAATACTTGTAGTAAATTCTTAGTAGTTCGTGAATTGTGACTCCAAACCCTGAGTAGCTAGATATTAGCATTAGTTTCGTGATATCATTTTATTACTTCATACGTTATTGTGATATCGTTTATTGGATAGTATTAGACTTCTCATATGTTTTTAATTGTTTTAAATGTGAAACCCGCTGATGTTGGCTTGCCTAGCAAGTATAGCGTTAGGCTCCATCACGGTCCCGACGGTGGGAAATTCGGGTCGTGACAATAATTTATAAAATTATGATCTAATATATTATATTAACTTAATAAATATTATTTGTATTTTATAATTTAATATAATGTGCAGAAATATAACACAATCTATACAAAATTAAAGGATACACATCATATAGTAATAAAATAAATTGTTTGATCCTTTTTATTTTTATTATTGAATTAGAAAGTACTTAGTACTATTGATAATTTATTGACTATTATCTATTTATATTTTATTTTTAATTAATTTAAAATATAAATATCATAAAATTATCTCTATCCCCCTCTCTTCGTACATTCCTTTCTACTGTAATTATAATGACCCAACCGGTCGTTTTGAGAAATCAAGCTCTGTCCGGCAGCGTAAGGTCTTGAACAACTTCATATTAGGTATATCGACTTGCGTGCATGGTGGAATTCAGTTACCGGATGATTCGGAGTTGAATTGGAAGAAGGATTCTAGTTTTGGAAGCTTAGCGGTGAAATTTGACCGGAACTTGAATTTTTGTGTAAACGGCTCTGGAATAAGTTTTGGATAATTTCAACATCCCCGTATGGTCATTTTTTACTAAGGTGCACGTCCGTATTTGGATTTGGAGGTTCATAGAGTAATTTGAGGCAATTCGACGAAAAGTTGGAAAACTTTGAAGTTTGAAAAATGGAGAAATTTTACCCATAGTTGACTTTTGTGATATCAAGGTCGGAATGTGATTTCGAGAGTTGGAACAGCTCTGTTGTGTGAATTGGGACTTGTCTGCAAAATATGGCATCATTCCGGGCTGAATTGATATGTTTCGGCACGAGTTTAGAAGTTTGAAGAATTGAAAGTTCATAAGCTCGACTAATGGTGTGATTCATAGATTCGTCGTGTTTTGATGTGATTTGAGACCTCTAGAGGGTCCGTGTTAGAGTATGGAACTTGTTGGTATGCTTGGATGGGGTCCCTGTATTGGTAAAAAAGAGTTTCACACGTAAGCCAACTCTTGACAACTCAGCCAGTTATGTGGACATAGGAGAATGCGATAGCTGGATGTGATTCTTTGAAGAGGTACGGGAAAAAGAGGCACGATTCAATAAACCCTCGAGCTCATCAGCCACGGGAAACTCAACCTGATCAAGACAGGGAAGAGACATGGTCAGAATGAATCTGGACAAAGCTACAGGCAGATTCAAGGACCCACAATTGATTACTCGTACGTTATGTAACCGTACCCCAATTACCGTTATCCTTTGTAATGCCCCATTAGTGTAATAAGTAGTCATTAATGGGGAATCATAACAAGAGTTGTACGTTATATCAAGGAATCTCCTATATAAGGGACGGGAATACATCTTGTAAAGGCATCTGATTTTCAAATATAATCTACTTTGCTTTTCTATATTTCTGCAATATTGTTTATTACTCGTTTTTCTATATTTCCTTGATTATCAGTAACCCGTGTTCATCCCAGAAATAGCTTTAGTCAAAGGATCTAATTCTTTGGTTAAACAAATTGATTTCGTTATCAGGAATCTGATAATCTTTGTTCGCTTTTCAAACGATATCCTCTGAACTATGTCGAACTCCAACGACAACAACCATCAAAACCCCAGTTCTATCACCTTCAAGAACCCCACGTGGTTCAAGGGAACAATCCCCAGAAAGATCTAACAACAACAATGATAATTATGATCAAACGGTGGAACAAGATCGAGTAAAGCAAATAATTACAGAGTATGTGAGCCAGGCTTTGCAAGAATTTGCGAGGGGATTACCGGCAGCATTACCCGCACCATCGACACCACCCCCCCAATAATACCATCACCATGGAAAATCCTCAATCTGGGTTGAAAAACTCAGGAAGGGGAGATACCCCTAATGAATCTCTCGAAGCGAGACCATGTATATCTAATAACTTTGAATTACAAAATTTACTGCTAACCATGCAGAAACAGATGAAGGAGAAGAACGATCATATCGAACAAATTCCTGGAGTACCGCCTATTATCAAAGGCATTGATGTTGATAGGTATTCTCAACAACCTTGGAAGCCAAGTGCGTCTCCCTTGCCTATACCCAAGAAGTTTAAAATGGCTGACGTTCCCAAATATAATGGAACAACTGACCCACATGATCATGTGAATACTTTCACTACTGGAGTAAAAGGCAACGACTTAACAAAACAAGAGATTGAATCAGTCCTTGTCAAAAAATTTGGGGAAACGCTTACCAAAGGAGCCCTAGCCTGGTATTATCTTCTCCCTAAAAATTCTATTGACTCTTTTGCTGAGCTTGCAGATTCATTTATAAGAGCACACTCTGGTGCACAAAAGGTTGAGAAAAGAATGGAAGACATATTCAAAATAAAGCAAGGAGACACGGAACTACTCCGTGAGTTTGTAGACAGGTTTCAACGAGAAAGAATGCAATTACCTAGGGTGCCTGATAATTGGGTAGCCATGGCATTTGCAAGCAACCTAAACGATAAAAGCTCAGAAGCCACGAGACGACTTAAGGAAAGTCTAAGAGAATTCCCCGCTACAACATGGAACGATGTATATAACATGTATAGTACTAAACTAAGAATAGAAGAAGATATAATTGCTTGTTCAAGAGATGAATATCATTCCAGATCCAGACATTCTGAATCAGACAGAAGATCAGGTAAAAACAGGTACGATCCTTACTAGGACCCTCGGGACGTGATATTCGTCCCAGGTTCGAAAATACTAGGTCAGACTATAGACCACCAGGAAGAGACGTAGTTTCATCCTCATCTACATCCAGAAAAGATCAAGATGAATGACCTAGAGGTAATACCCGAATTGGGGATCATACCTTTAATGTAAGTACTACTGAACTTCTCTCAATATTAAGGAACATGGGAGACAAGATTAAGTGTCCCAAAGAGATGCGATCAAATCCAAATAGAAGGAACCCAGATCACTGGTGTGAATTCCATAAAGATCATGGGCACAAGACTGCGGATTGCAGATTTTTACAAGGTGAAGTAGAAAATTTATTGAAACAGGGCTATTTAACAGAATTGTTTAGTGATAAAGGTAAACAGGCATATATGAAGAACAGGCAGGAGCCCCCAAAGCCTCCTTCTCCAAAACGAACCGTCAACATGATACACGGAAGTGAAGAAGTAAACGGAGTGGTTTGCAAAACGACCACAAAGTTCACAATTACACATGGAAAATGGGTTCGTGAAAATCTGGAAGCAGACGATATAACCTTCGATGATGTAGATATCTTTACTTATTCATGACACTAACGTAAAAAGAGTGTTGATTGATCCAGGTAGTTCAGTCAATATCATTTTGCTAAGAGTCGTGGAAGAATGCTATTGGGGAATCAAGTAATTCCAAGGGCACGAGCAATATCAGGGTTTGATAACTCTACGGTTATAACAAAAGGAGAAATTGAGCTTAGCACTTATGCTGAGGGGGTGATCAAAAGTACCAGGTTCCAAGTCATCGATACTGACATGGCTTATAACGTGATCGTGGGAAGGCCATGGANTCTCCCAAGCGGGAAACACCGCCCAAACAGGCATGGAAGAAATTACTACCCAAACAGGTATGGAAGGTATTATTGCTGAAATAGGTACGAAAGAAAATACTTACAAGAAGGTGAATCAAGTTACCACGGAAGGTGCATTAGATCACACAGATGCAGATTCCAGACCTGGCGTCATTCATGAACCGGAGGAAGACGAGCACATCAAAATAACTACGGAAGAGCTCGAGGTTGTTCCATTGTCTGAACAAAAGCCTGAACAGAAAGTGTATATAGGCACGAGGCTGGGCCCCGGTCGAAGAGGTAAGTTAATTGATTATTTAAACACTAACGCAGACTGCTTTGCATGGTCCCACTTAGATATGACAGTCATCCCACTAGAAGTGATGACTCATAAACTAAATGAAGATCCATCCTTCGTACCTGTTAAGCAGAAGAAAAGAAAGCAAGGACCATTCAAGAACCAAGTGATCGACGAAGAGGTACAGAAACTCTTGAAGATTGGTTCGATACGAGAGGTAAC